>JAHHZJ010000458.1:0-81898 GCA_021437245.1 Aegilops speltoides | reverse complement strand
TTGGCGATTCTAGCCCGTTTCATGGCCTATTACTCACTGTTTGGGGTCCAAGAGTGATTTCCACGATTCTGAACCACAGGGTGCATTTACATGTCGGTCATCAACACTTCGCAGTTTGCCGATTCGGCCCGCTTCATGGACTATTACTCATTGTTTTGGGGTCCCAGAGTGATTTCCGGATTAACGAACCACAGGTGCATTTACTTGTCGATCGTCAACACTCACGGTTTTCGCGATTCGGCCCGTTTCATGGACTATTACTCATTGTTTTGGGGTCCCAGGTGATTTCCGGATTAACGAACCACAGGTGCATTTACTTGTCGATCGTCAACACTCACGCTTTTGGCGATTTTGGCCCGTTTCATGGACTAATACTCACTGTTTTGGGGCCCCGAGTGATTTCCATGATTAACGAACCCTAGGGTGCGTTTACGTGTCGGTCATCAACACTCGCAATTTTGGCCGATTCTGGCCCGTTTCATGGACTATTACTCACTGTTTTGGGGTCCTAGAGTGATTTCCACGATTAATGAACCCCAGGGTGCATTTTGTGTCGGCCATCGACACTCACGATTCTGATCGATTTTTACCCGTTTCATGGACTAATACTCACTGTTTCAGGGTCCCAGAGTGATTACCACGATTTACGAACCCTAGGGTGCGTTTACGTGTCGGTCATCAACACTCGCAGTTCTAGATGATTGTTGCCCGTTTCATGGACTATTACTCACTGTTTTGGGGTTCCAGAGTGATTTCCACGATTAACGAACCCTGCGGTGCGTTTACGTGTCGGTCATCAACACTCGCAATTTTGGACGATTCTTGCCCGTTTCATGGACTATTACTCACTATTTCGGGACCCACAATGATTTCCATGATTAACGAACCCTGCGGTGCGTTTACGTGTCGGTTATAACCACTCGCAGTTTTGGCCGATTCTGGCCTGTTTCATGGACTATTACTCACTGCTTTGGGGTCCCGGTGATTTCCACGATTAGCGAACCACGGGGTGCGTTTACTGTCGGTCATCAATACTGCAGTTTTGGCGATTCTCGCCCGTTCATGGACTATTACTCATTGTTTTGGGGTCCCGGTGATTTCCATGATTAACGAACCACAGGTGCATTTACGTGTCGGTCAAGAACATCGCAATTTTGCCAAGTTTGGCCCGTCTCATGGAATATTACTCACTGTTTTGGGGTCCTAGAGTGATTTCCACGATTAACGAACCCTGGGGTGCGTTTATGTGTCAGGCATTATCACTCGCAATTCTGGCCGATTCTTGCCCGTTTCATGGACTATTACTCACTGTTTGGGGTCCCGGTGATTTCCATGATTAACGAACCACGGTGTGCGTTTACGTGTCGGTCATCAACACTTCGCAATTTTGGCGATTCGGCCGTTTCATGGCCTATTACTCATTGTTTGAGGTCCGAGAGTGATTTCCACAATTCTGAACCACGGGGTGCGTTTACATGTCGGTCATCAACACTTTCAGCTTTTGCCGATTCGCCCGTTCATGGACTATTACTCACTGTTTTGGGGTCCCAGAGTGATTTCCAGGATTAACGAACCCTGGGTGCATTTACTTGTCGATCATCAACACTCATAGTTTTGGCCGATTCTGGCCCGTTTCATGGACTATTACTCACTGTTTTGGGGCCCCCGGAGTGATTTCCATGATTAACGAACCCTAGGGTGCGTTTACGTATCGGTTATCAACATCACAATTATGGCCGATTCGGGCCCGTTTCATGGACAATTACTCACTGTTTTGCGGTCCTAGAGTGATTTCCATGATTAATGAACCACAGGGTGCATTTATGTGTCGGTCATCAACACTCGCATTACGGTCGATTTTACCCATTTCATGGACTAATACACACTGTTTGGGGTCCCAGTGATTTCCACGATTTACTTAACCACAGGGTGTGTTTACGTGTCGATCATCAACACTCGCAGATTCTAGATGATTCTGGCCCGTTTCATGGACTATTACTCACTGTTTTGGGGTTCTAGAGTGATTTCCACGATTAACGAACCCTGCGGTGCGTTCGTGTGTCGGTCATCAACACTTCGCAATTTTGGATGATTCTTGCCCGTTTCATGGACTATTACACACTGTTTGAGGACCCACAATGATTTCCACGATTAACGAACCTGCGGTGCGTTTACGTGTCGATTATCAACACTCGCAGTTTTGGCTGATTCGCCTGTTTCATGGACTATTACTCACTGTTTTGGGGTCCCGGTGATTTCCACGATTAGCGAACCACAGGGTGGGTTTACTTGTCGGTCGTCAATACTTTCATGATTTTGGCGATTCTCGCCCGTTCATGGACTATTACTCACTGTTTTGGGGTCCTAGAGTGATTTCCACGATTAATGAAACACAGGGTGCATTTTGTGTCGGTCATCGACACTCACGATTCTGATCGATTTTACCCGTTTCATGGACTAATACTCACTGTTTGGGGTCCCGGTGATTACCACGATTTACTGAACCCTAGGGTGCGTTTACGTGTCGGCCATCAACACTCGCGATTCTAGATGATTGTTGCCCGTTTCATGGACTATTACTCACTGTTTTGGGGTTCGAGTGATTTCCACGATTAACGAACCTGCGGTGCGTTTACGTGTCGGTCATCAACACTTTCGCAATTTTGGCGATTCTTGCCCGTTTCATGGACTATTACTCACTATTTGGGGACCCACAATGATTTCCATGATTAACGAACCTGCGGTGCGTTTACGTGTCGGTTATAACCACTCGCAGATTTTGGCGATTCGGCCTGTTTCATGGACTATTACTCACTTTGTTTTGGGGTCCCGGTGATTTCCACGATTAGCGAACCACAGGGTGCGTTTACTGTCGGTCATCAATACTCGCAGTTTTGGCGATTCGGCCGCGTTCATGGACTATTACTCACTGTTTGGGTCCGAGAGTGATTTCCACAATTCTGAACCACAGGGTGCGTTTACATGTCGATCATCAACACTTTCGCGGTTTTGCCGATCTTGGCCCGTTCATGGACTATTACTCACTTGTTTTGGGGTCCCAGTGATTTCCGGATTAACGAACCACGGGTGCATTTACTTGTCGATCATCAACACTCATAGTTTTGGCGATTCGGCCCGTTTCATGGACTATTACTCCTTTTTTTGGGGCCCGAGTGATTTCCATGATTAACGAACCCTAGGGTGCGTTTACGTATCGGTTATCAACATCACAATTATGGCCGATTCGGGCCCGTTTCATGGACTATTACTCACTGTTTTGCGGTCCTAGAGTGATTTCCATGATTAATGAACCCTGGGGTGCATTTATGTGTCGGTCATCAACACTCGCAGTTCTGGTCGATTTTTACCCATTTCATGGACTAATACACACTGTTTCGGGGTCCCAGAGTGATTTCCACGATTTACTGAACCACAGGGTGTGTTTACGTGTCGGCCATCAACACTTCGCAGATTCTAGATGATTCTTGCCCGTTTCATGGACTATTACTCACTGTTTTGGGGTTCGGTGATTTCCACGATTAACGAACCTGCGGTGCGTTTACGTGTCGGTCATCAACACTCGCAATTTTGGATGATTCTTGCCCGTTTCATGGACTATTACACACTGTTTTGGGGACCCACAATGATTTCCACGATTAACGAACCCTGCGGTGCGTTTACGTGTCGGTTATCAACACTTTCAGATTTTGGCTGATTCGGCTGTTTCATGGACTATTACTCACTGCTTTGGGGTCCCGGTGATTTCCACGATTAGCGAACCACAGGTGCGTTTACTTGTCGGTCATCAATACTCGCAGTTTTGGCGATTCTCGCCCATTCATGGACTATTACTCACTGTTTTGGGGTCCCGGTGATTTCCATGATTAACGAACCACAGGGTGCGTTTACGTGTCGATCATCAACATTGTAATTTTGGCGAGTGTGGCCTCTCATGGAATATTACTCACTGTTTTGGGGACCCAGTGATTTCCACGATTAACGAACCACAGGTGCGTTTATGTGTCGAGCATTATCACTCGCAGATTCGGCGATTCTTGCCCGTTTCATGGACTATTACTCACTATTTTGGGGTCCCAGAGTGATTTCCAGGATTAACGAACCACAGGTGCATTTACTCGTCGATCATCAACACACACAGTTTTGGCCGATTCTGGCCCGTTTCATGGACTATTACTCACTGTTTTGGGGCATGGGAGTGATTTCCATGATTAACGAACCCTAGGGTGCATTTATGTATCGGTCATCAACATCGCAATTTTGGCCGATTCTCGCCCGTTCATGGACTATTTCTCACTGTTTTGGGGTCCTAGAGTGATTTCCACGATGGACGAACCCTGGGGTGCATTTATGTGTCGGTCATCAACACTCGCAGTTTTGGTCGATTTTTGCCCGTTTCATGGACTAATACTCACTGTTTCGGGGTCCCAGAGTGATTTCCATGATTTACGAACCCTGGGGTGCATTTACATGTCGGTCATCAACACTCGCAGTTCTAGATGATTCTTGCCCGTTTCATGGACTATTACTCACTGTTTTGGGGTTCCAGTGTGATTTCCACGATTAAGGAACCCTGCGGTGCGTTTACGTGTCGGTCATTAACACTCGCAATTTCGGACGATTCTTGCCCGTTTCATGGACTATTACTCATTGTTTCGGGGACCCACAATGATTTCCACGATTAACGAACACTACAGTGCGTTTACGTGTCGGTTATCAACACTCGCAGTTTTGGCCGAATCTGGCCTGTTTCATGGACTATTACTCACTGTTTTGGGGTCCCAGAGTGATTTCCACGATTAGCGAACCCTGGGGTGCGTTTACTTGTCGGTCATCAATACTCGCAGTTTTGGCCGATTCTGGCCCGTTTCATGGACTATTACTCACTGTTTTGGGGTCCCGCAGTGATTTCCATGATTAACGAACCCTGGGGTGCGTTTACGTATCGGTCATCAACATCGCAATTTTGGCCGAGTCTGGCCCGTCTCATGGAATAGTACTCACTGTTTTGGGGTCCCAGAGTGATTTCCACGATTAACGAACCACGGGTGCGTTTATGTGTCGAGCATTATCACTCAGCGATTCGGCGATTCTTGCCCGTTTCATGGACTATTACTCACCGTTTGGGGTCCCGGTGATTTCCATGATTAACGAACCTAGTGTGCGTTTACGTGTCGGTCATCAACACTCGCAATTTTGGCCGATTCTGGCCCGTTTCATGGCCTATTACTCACTGTTTCGGGGTCCGAGAGTGATTTCCACAATTTACGAACCCTGGGGTGCGTTTACATGTCGGTCATCAACACTCGCAGTTTTGCCGATTCTGGCCCGTTTCATGGACTATTACTCACTGTTTTGGGGTCCCAGAGTGATTTCCAGGATTAACGAACCCTGGGTGCATTTACTTGTCGATCATCAACACTCACAGTTTTGGCCGATTCTGGCCCGTTTCATGGACTATTACTCACTGTTTTGGGGCCCCGGAGTGATTTCCACGATTAACGAACCCTAGGGTGCGTTTACGTATCGGTTATCAACATCGCAATTTTGGCCGATTCGGGCCCGTTTCATGGACTATTACTCACTGTTTTGGGGTCCTAGAGTGATTTCCACGATTAATGAACCCTGGGGTGCATTTATGTGTCGGTCATCAACACTCGTAGTTCTGGTCGATTTTTACCCATTTCATGGACTAATACTCACTGTTTCGGGGTCCCAGAGTGATTTCCACGATTTACGAACACTGGGGTGTGTTTACGTGTCGGTCATCAACACTCGCAGTTCTAGATGATTCTTGCCCGTTTCATGGACTATTACTCACTGTTTTGGGGTTCCAGAGTGATTTCCACGATTAACGAACCCTGCGGTGTGTTTACGTGTCGGTCATCAACACTCGCAATTTTGGATGATTCTTGCCCGTTTCATGGACTATTACTCACTGTTTCGGGGACCCACAATGATTTCTCGATTAACAAACCTGCGGTGCGTTTACGTGTCGGTTATCAACACTTTCGCGATTTTGGCTGATTCGCCTGTTTCATGGACTATTACTCACTGCTTTGGGGTCCCGGTGATTTCCACGATTAGCGAACCACAGGGTGCGTTTACTTGTCGGTCATCAATACTCGTAGTTTTGGCTGATTCTGGCCCGTTTCATGGACTATTACTCACTGTTTTGGGGTCCCGCAGTGATTTCCATGATTAACGAACCCTGGGGTGCGTTTACGTATCGGTCATCAACATTGCAATTTTGGCCGAGTGTGGCCCGTCTCATGGAATATTACTCACTGTTTTGGGGTCCCAGAGTGATTTCCACGATTAACGAACCCTGGGGTGCGTTTATGTGTCAGGCATTATCACTCGCAGTTCTGGCCGATTCTTGCCCGTTTCATGGACTATTACTCACTGTTTTGGGGTCCCAGAGTGATTTCCAGGATTAACGAACCCTGGGTGCATTTACTTGTCGATCATCAACACTCACAGTTTTGGCCGATTCTGGCCCGTTTCATGGACTATTACTCACTGTTTTGGGGCCCCGGAGTGATTTCCATGATTAACGAACCCTAGGGTGCGTTTATGTATCGGTCATCAACATCGCAATTTTGGCCGATTCTGGCCCGTTTCATGGACTATTACTCACTGTTTTGGGGTCCTAGAGTGATTTCCACGATTAACGAACCCTGGGGTGCATTTATGTGTCGGTCATCAACACTCGCAGTTCTGGTCGATTTTTGCCCGTTTCATGGACTAATACTCACTGTTTCGGGGTCCCAGAGTGATTTCCATGATTTACGAACCCTGGGGTGCGTTTACGTGTCGGTCATCAACACTGCAGATTCTAGATGATACTTGCCCGTTTCATGGACTATTACTCACTGTTTTGGGGTTCGGTGATTTCCACGATTAAGGAACCTGCGGTGCGTTACGTGTCGGTCATCAACACTTCGCAATTTTGGGCGATTCTTGCCCGTTTCATGGACTATTACTCACTGCTTTGGGACCCACAATGATTTCCACGATTAACGAACCACGTGGTGCGTTTGGGTGTCGATTATCAACACTTCGCGATTTTGGCGATTCGCCTGTTTCATGGACTATTACTCACTGCTTTGGGGCCCAGGTGATTTCCACGATTAGCGAACCACGGGGTGCGTTTACTTGTCGGTCATCAATACTGCAGTTTTGGCGATTCGGCCCGTTTCATGGACTATTACTCACTGTTTTGGGGTCCCGCAGTGATTGCCATGATTAACGAACCCTGGGGTGCGTTTACGTATCGGTCATCAACATCGCAATTTTGGCCGAGTCTGCCCCGTCTCATGGAATAGTACTCACTGTTTTGGGGTCCCAGAGTGATTTCCACGATTAACGAACCACAGGGTGCGTTTATGTGTCGAGCATTATCACTTTCGCGATTACGGCGATTCTTGCCCGTTTCATGGACTATTACTCACTGTTTCGGGGTCCCAGAGTGATTTCCATGATTAACGAACCCTAGTGTGCGTTTACGTGTCGGTCATCTACACTCGCAATTTTGGCCGATTCTGGCCCGTTTCATGGCCTATTACTCACTGTTTCGGGGTCCGAGAGTGATTTCCACAATTTACGAACCCTGGGGTGCGTTTACATGTCGGTCATCAACACTCGCAGTTTTGCCGATTCTGGCCCGTTTCATGGACTATTACTCACTGCTTTGGGGTCCTAGAGTGATTTCCGGATTAACGAACCACAGGTGCATTTACTTGTCGATCATCAACACTCACAGTTTGGCGATTCGGCCCGCTTCATGGACTATTACTCACTGTTTTGGGGCCGGGTGATTTCCACGATTAACGAACCCTAGGTGCGTTTGCGTGTCGATTATCAACATCGCAATTTTGGCGATTCGGGCCCGTTTCATGGACTATTACTCACTGTTTTGGGGTCCTAGAGTGATTTCCACGATTAATGAACCACAGGGTGCATTTATGTGTCGGTCATCAACACTTTCGTAGTTCGGTCGATTTTCACCCATTTCATGGACTAATACTCACTGTTGGGGTCCCGGTGATTTCCACGATTCTGAACACTGGGGTGTGTTTACGTGTCGGTCATCAACACTTTCAGATTCTAGATGATTCTTGCCCGTTTCATGGACTATTACTCACTGTTTTGGGGTTCCAGAGTGATTTCCACGATTAACGAACCCTGCGGTGTGTTTACGTGTCGGTCATCAACACTCGCAATTTTGGACGATTCTTGCCCGTTTCATGGACTATTACTCACCGTTTGGGACCCACAATGATTTCTCGATTAACGAACCCTGCGGTGCGTTTACGTGTCGGTTATCAACACTCGCAGTTTTGGCCGATTCTGGCCTGTTTCATGGACTATTACTCACTGTTTTGGGGTCCCAGAGTGATTTCCACGATTAGCGAACCCTGGGGTGCGTTTACTTGTCGGTCATCAATACTCGCAGTTTTGGCCGATTCTGGCCCGTTTCATGGACTATTACTCACTGTTTTGGGGTCCCGCAGTGATTTCCATGATTAACGAACCCTGGGGTGCGTTTACGTATCGGTCATCAACATCGCAATTTTGGCCGAGTGTGGCCCGTCTCATGGAATATTACTCACTGTTTTGGGGTCCCGGAGTGATTTCCACGATTAACGAACCCTGGGGTGCGTTTATGTGTCAGGCATTATCACTCGCAGATTACGGCGATTCTTGCCCGTTTCATGGACTATTACTCACTGTTTTGGGGTCCCGGTGATTTCCGGGATTAACGAACCACAGGTGCATTTACTTGTCGATCATCAACACTCACAGTTTTGGCCAATTCTGGCCCGTTTCATGGACTATTACTCACTGTTTTGGGGCCCCGGAGTGATTTCCATGATTAACGAACCCTAGGGTGCGTTTACGTATCGGTTATCAACATCGCAATTTTGGCCGATTCGGGCCCGTTTCATGGACTATTACTCACTGTTTTGGGGTCCTAGAGTGATTTCCACGATTATTGAACCCTGGGGTGCATTTATGTGTCGGTCATCAACACTTTCGTAATCTTGGTCGATTTTTACCCATTTCATGGACTATTACTCACTGTTTCGAGGTCCCAGAGTGATTTCCACGATTAACGAACCCTGGGTGCGTTTACGTGTCGGTCATCAACACTCGCAGTTCTGGCCGATTCTGGCCCGTTTCATGGACTATTACTCACTGTTTTGGGGTTCCAGAGTGATTTCCACGATTAACGAACCCTGCGGTGCGTTTACGTGTCGGTTATCAACACTCGCAGTTTTGGCCGATTCTTTCCGTTTCATGGACTATTACTCACTGTTTGAGGACCCACAATGATTTCCACGATTAACAAACCTGCGGTGCGTTTACGTGTCGGTTATCAACACTTTCAGATTTTGGCTGATTACGCCTGTTTCATGGACTATTACTCACTTTGTTTTGGCGATTCTCGTCCGTTTCGTGCACTATTACTCACTGATTTGGGGTCCCTAAACGATTTCCATGATTGACGACCCCGGGGTGATTTATGTATCGTTTATCAATAATTCTAGGTTTGTCCAATTCTGGGCTCTTTCATGGACTATTACTTACCGTTTTGTGGTCCCAAAGCGATTTCCATGGTTGTCGAACCCCAAGGTGTGCTTACGTGTTGGTCATCAAGAGTCGCAGTTTGGGCCGACTCTGGCCTATTTAATGGACTATTACTCACTATTTTGGGGTCCCAGAGTGATTTTCACGATTAACGAACCACAGGTGCGTTTACGTGTCGATCATCAACACTTTCGCGATTACGGGCGATTCTTGCCCGTTTCATGGACTATTACTCACTGTTTTTGGGTCCCAGAGTGATTTCACGATTAACGAACCCTGCGGTGCGTTTACGTGTCGGTCATCAACACTCGCAATTTTGGCCGATTCTGGCCCGTTTCATGGACTATTACTCACTGTTTCGGGGTCCGAGAGTGATTTCCACGATTTACGAACCTTGGGGTGCGTTTACGTGTCGGTCATCAACACTCGCAGTTTTTGCCGATTCTGGCCCGTTTCGTGGATTATTACTCACTGTTTTGGGGTCCCAGAGTGATTTCGAGGATTAACGAACCGAGGGGTGGGTTTACTTGTCGATCATCAACACTCACGGTTTTGGCGATTCTCGCCCGTTTCATGGACTATTACTCACTGCTTTGGGCCCCGGTGATTTCCATGATTAACGAACCTAGGGTGCGTTTACGTGTCGGTTATCAACATCGCAATTTTGGCGATTCGGGCCCGTTTCATGGACTATTACTCACTGTTTGGGGTCCAAGAGTGATTTCCACGATTCTGAACCACAGGGTGCATTTACATGTCGGTCATCAACACTCCCGTTTTGCCGATTCGCCCGTTCATGGACTATTACTCATTGTTTTGGGGTCCCAGAGTGATTTCCGGGATTAACGAACCACAGGTGCATTTACTTGTCGATCGTCAACACTAACAGTTTTGGCGATTTTGGCCCGTTCATGGACTAATACTCACCGTTTGGGGGCCCCGGTGATTTCCATGATTAACGAACCTAGGGTGCGTTTACGTGTCGGTTATCAACCGCAATTTTGGCGATTCAGGCCCGTTTCATGGACTATTACTCACTGTTTTGGGGTCCTAGAGTGATTTCCACGATTAATGAACCCTGGGGTGCATTTATGTGTCGGTCATCGACACTCAAAGTTCTGGTCGATTTTTACCCGTTTCATGGACTAATACTCACTGTTTCGGGGTCCCAGAGTGATTACCACGATTTACGAACCCTAGGGTGCGTTTACGTGTCGGTCAACAACACTTTCGCAGATTCTAGATGATTCTTGCCCGTTTCATGGACTATTACTCACTGTTTTGGGGTTCGAGAGTGATTTCCACGATTAACGAACCCTGCGGTGCGTTTACGTGTCGGTCATCAACACTCGCAATTTTGGATGATTCTTGCCCATTTCATGGACTATTACTCACTGTTTCGGGGACCCACAATGATTTCCACGATTAACGAACCCTGCGGTGCGTTTACGTGTCGGTTATAACCACTCGCAGTTTTGGCCGATTCTGGCCTGTTTCATGGACTATTACTCACTGTTTTGGGGTCCCGGTGATTTCCACGATTAGCGAACCACAGGGTGCGTTTAATGTCGGTCATCAATACTGCAGCTTTTGGCGATTCTCGCCCGTTCATGGACTATTACTCATTGTTTTGGGGTCCGAGAGTGATTTCCACAATTCTGAACCACAGGGTGCGTTTACATGTCGATCATCAACACTTCGCAGTTTTGCCGATTCTGGCCCGTTTCATGGACTATTACTCACTGTTTTGGGGTCCTAGAGTGATTTCCGGGATTAACGAACCACAGGAGCATTTACTTGTCGATCATCAACACTCACAGTTTTGGCGATTCGGCCCGTTTCATGGACTATTACTCACTGTTTTGGGGCCGGGTGATTTCCATGATTAACGAACCCTAGGGTGCGTTACGTGTCGGTTATCAACATCGCAATTTTGGCGATTCAGGCCCGTTTCATGGACTATTACTCACTGCTTTGGGGTCCTAGAGTGATTTCCACGATTAATGAACCACAGGGTGCATTTATGTGTCGGTCATCAACACTCGTAGTTACGGTCGATTTTACCCATTTCATGGACTAATACTCACTTTTTTGGGGTCCCGGTGATTTCCACGATTCTGAACACTGGGTGTGTTTACGTGTCGATCATCAACACTCGTAGTTCTAGATGATTCTTGCCCGTTTCATGGACTATTACTCACTGTTTTGGGTTCGGTGATTTCCACGATTAACGAACCCTGCGGTGTGTTTACGTGTCGGTCATCAACACTCGCAATTTTGGACGATTCTTGCCCGTTTCATGGACTATTACTCACTGTTTCGGGGACCCACAATGATTTCCACGATTAACGAACCCTGCGGTGCGTTTACGTGTCGGTTATCAACACTCGCAGTTTTGGCCGATTCTGGCCTGTTTCATGGACTATTACTCACTGTTTTGGGGTCCCAGAGTGATTTCCACGATTAGCGAACCCTGGGTGCGTTTACTTGTCGGTCATCAATACTCGTAGTTTTGGCCGATTCTGGCCCGTTTCATGGACTATTACTCACTGTTTTGGGGTCCCGCAGTGATTTCCATGATTAACGAACCCTGGGGTGCGTTTACGTATCGGTCATCAAAATTGCAATTTTGGCGAGTGTGGCCCGTCTCATGGAATATTACTCACTGTTTTGGGGTCCCGGTGATTTCCACGATTAACGAACCACAGGGTGCGTTTATGTGTCGACATTATCACTTTCGCGATTCGGCGATTCTTGCCCGTTTCATGGACTATTACTCACCGTTTTGGGGTCCCAGGTGATTTCGGGATTAACGAACCACAGGTGCATTTACTTGTCGATCATCAACACTCACGGTTTTGGCGATTCGGCCCGTTTCATGGACTATTACTCACTGTTTTGGGGCCCCGGAGTGATTTCCATGATTAACAAACCCTAGGGTGCGTTTATGTATCGGTCATCAACATCGCAATTTTGGCCGATTCTGGCCCGTTTCATGGACTATTACTCACTGTTTTGGGGTCCTAGAGTGATTTCCACGATTAACGAACCCTGGGGTGCATTTATGTGTCGGTCATCAACACTCGCAGTTCTGGTCGGTTTTTGCCCGTTTCATGGACTAATACTCACTGTTTCGGGGTCCCAGAGTGATTTCCATGATTTACGAACCCTGGGGTGCATTTACGTGTCGGTCATCAACACTCGCAGTTCTAGATGATACCTGCCCGTTTCATGGACTATTACTCACTGTTTTGGGGTTCCAGAGTGATTTCCACGATTAAGGAACCCTGCGGTGCGTTTACGTGTCGGTCATCAACACTCGCAATTTTGGACGATTCTTGCCCGTTTCATGGACTATTACTCACTGTTTCGGGGACCCACAATGATTTCCACGATTAACGAACCCTGTGGTGCGTTTACGTGTCGGTTATAAACACTCGCAATTTTGGCCGATTCAGGCCCGTTTCATGGACTATTACTCACTGTTTTGGGGTCCTAGAGTGATTTCCACGATTAATGAACCCTGGGGTGCATTTATGTGTCGGTCATCGACACTCAAAGTTCTGGTCGATTTTTACCCGTTTCATGGACTAATACTCACTGTTTCGGGGTCCCAGAGTGATTACCACGATTTACGAACCCTAGGGTGCGTTTACGTGTCGGTCATCAACACTCGCAGTTCTAGATGATTCTTGCCCGTTTCATGGACTATTACTCACTGTTTTGGGGTTCCAGAGTGATTTCCACGATTAACGAACCCTGCGGTGCGTTACGTGTCGGTCATCAACACTTCGCGCAATTTTGGGCGATTCTTGCCCATTTCATGGACTATTACTCACTGTTTCGGGGACCCACAATGATTTCCACGATTAACGAACCCTGCGGTGCGTTTACGTGTCGGTTATAACCACTCGCAGTTTTGGCCGATTCTGGCCTGTTTCATGGACTATTACTCACTGTTTTGGGGTCCCAGAGTGATTTCCACGATTAGCGAACCACAGGGCGCGTTTAGCGTCGGTCATCAATACTCGCAGTTTTGGCCGATTCTGGCCCGTTTCATGGACTATTACTCATTGTTTTGGGGTCCCGCAGTGATTTCCATGATTAACGAACCCCTGGTGCGTTTACGTATCGGTCATCAACATCGCAATTTTGGCCGAGTCTGGCCCGTCTCATGGAATATTACTCACTGTTTTGGGGTCCTAGAGTGATTTCCACGATTAACGAACCCTGGGGTGCGTTTATGTGTCAGGCATTATCACTCGCAGTTCTGGCCGATTCTTGCCCGTTTCATGGACTATTACTCACTGTTTCGGGGTCCCAGAGTGATTTCCATGATTAACGAACCCTGGTGTGCGTTTACGTGTCGGTCATCAACACTCGCAATTTTGGCCGATTCTGGCCCGTTTCATGGCCTATTACTCACTGTTTCGGGGTCCGAGAGTGATTTCCACAATTTACGAACCCTGGGGTGCGTTTACATGTCGGTCATCAACACTCGCGATTTTGCCGATTCGCCCGTTCATGGACTATTACTCACTGCTTTTGGGGTCCCGGTGATTTCCGGATTAACGAACCACAGGTGCATTTACTTGTCGATCATCAACACTCATAGTTTTGGCGATTCGGCCCGTTTCATGGACTATTACTCACTTGTTTTGGGGCCGGGTGATTTCCATGATTAACGAACCCTAGGGTGCGTTTACGTATCGGTTATCAACATCACAATTTTGGCGATTCGGGCCCGTTTCATGGACTATTACTCACTGCTTTGCGGTCCTAGAGTGATTTCCACGATTAATGAACCACAGGGTGCATTTATGTGTCGGTCATCAACACTTTCGCAGATTACGGTCGATTTTACCCATTTCATGGACTAATACACACTGTTTGGGGTCCCGAGTGATTTCCACGATTCTGAACCACAGGGTGTGTTTACGTGTCGGCCATCAACACTCGCGATTCTAGATGATTCTTGCCCGTTTCATGGACTATTACTCACTGTTTTGGGGTTCGAGAGTGATTTCCACGATTAACGAACCCTGCGGTGCGTTTACGTGTCGGTCATCAACACTCGCAATTTTGGATGATTCTTGCCCGTTTCATGGACTATTACACACTGTTTCGGGGACCCACAATGATTTCCACGATTAACGAACCTGCGGTGCGTTTACGTGTCGGTATCAACACTTTCGCGCTTTGGCTGATTACGGCTGTTTCATGGACTATTACTCACTGTTTTGGGGTCCCGGTGATTTCCACGATTAGTGAACCACAGGGTGCGTTTACTTGTCGGTCGTCAATACTCGCGGTTTTGGCGATTCGCCCGTTCATGGACTATTACTCACTGTTTTGGGGTCCCGGTGATTTCCATGATTAACGAACCACAGGGTGCGTTCGTATCGGTCATCAACATTGCAATTTTGGCCGAGTGTGGCCTGTCTCATGGAATATTACTCACTGTTTTGGGGTCCCAGAGTGATTTCCACGATTAACGAACCCTGGGGTGCGTTTATGTGTCAGGCATTATCACTCGCAGTTCTGGCCGATTCTTGCCCGTTTCATGGACTATTACTCACTGTTTTGGGGTCCCGGTGATTTCCGGATTAACAAACCGCCCGGCTAAATTTTTCCGTTCCGCCCGTTTCATGGATAACCACCTTTTGGGTGGATTTTGGGTTAACGAACCCCCATTTCTTGCCCTCATCCCTAATTTTGGGTTGGTTCAGGATATTACCCCGTTTGGGCCCAGGTTTCCCCCAGTTTCCCGGGCTCCCTGCTTTATCCCTTTTCTTTCCCGCTTTGGGGCCTTTTTTTCCCCTTTGGGGTTTATTTTTCCACAACCTGATTTTTGGCCATTTCCCCCGCCTTTGGCATTTCCGCTTTTGGGGCCCTATTTCCATGGGGTCCATGGGAAATAACCCGCGGGATTCTCCCCCCATAATTTATCCCGCGGGGTTCCGATATTTCCACTTGCCCCGGTGTTTTGGTTGGAAACCTCAATTTTGGGATTTTCCCCGCTTTGGAAATTCTCCCGCTTCGGGCCCAAATTTTCCAGTTTTTCCCCGTTTCCCACGGCGGGCTAAATGCACTTTGGGGTTCGCCCCTTCATGGATATTACTCACTTTTGGGTCCCTGATTTGATTCCCTTGCAATTTTGGCATCCCTCACTTTGGGCCGCCCGCTTTAATTATACTTTTGGGCCCCGGTTTCCAGATTAACAACCCCCGGGGCCGCGGACAAACCCCACTTTTGGCCGATCCGCCCGCTTCATGGATATTACTCACCGCTTTGGGGTCCCGAGTGATTTCCACGAACAACCCCCGGGGGTTTTTTTTCAAAGGCCCCGTTTGCCCGCCTTTTGGTATTACTCACTTTGGGTCCCCAGTGGTTTATATTAACCCTTGGGCGTTTTTGGCCATCCCCCTTTGGGATTTCCCCCGCTTTGGTTTCATATTTGGGCCGAAGGTTTCCCGATTTAAACCCGGGGTTTGCTCCCTAAACTCCGCTTTTCCGATTTGGTTCATGGATAACTACCCTTTTGGGGCCCTATTTCCAAAACGAAGGGGATTTCGCGTCATCAAACTCACTTTTGGCCGAGGTTTAATTATTTCCCCGGGGCCCCGGTATTTTATTAACAACCCAGGGTGCCATTTCGGCCATAACATCCTTTTGGGTTCCCCGTTTGAATTACTACCTTTGGGGCCTAATTTCCCGATTAACAACCCTAGGGGCTTTTGGTTCCCCCGCCCTTCGGATTCCGGGCCCCAGGACCTATTATAACCCGGGTCTTGGGTTTTTCAACCCTGCTTTTTGGGATTCGCCCGCTTCGGATATTCTTCCTTTTGGGGCCAAATTTCCATTGTTGGTTTTCCCTTAACCCTGCCCTTTTGGTTTTCCCCTGATTTATTTCCGTTTTTACCCTGTTTCCCCAATTTTTTCCCTTTGGTTTAAATTTGGGTTCCGGGTTTTCCTTTTCCCCTTTCTCCCTTCCCGTGGGTCCCGATTTTGATTCCCCCGTTTGGTTTATCCCCAACATTTTCCCGTTAGGACTATTTTTTCGGTTTTCCCGTTTGGTTACAACTCCCTTTTGGCATTTTTTGGATTTTCCCCCGCTTTGGGTTATATCCCGTTTTCCCCCGGGTTTGGATTAACTCCCGGGTTTTGGGCCCCTATTTCCTTCCCCGCCTTATTTTCCAGTTTTCCCCGGTTTTTGATAAACCCAAGGGCTTTGGGCCTAAGGCCTTCCCCCGGGCAGGTTTTCCATATTTTCCCCTTTGTTAATTTTAAACCGGGGCCCTTTTCCGTTCCCCGCTTTTGGTTTCCCCCGCTTTGGGCCCCGGGTTTGGAAATTTCCATTTCCCTAAACCTTTTTTTCCCCCTGTTTGGTTTCCCCGCTTTGGGGCCCCGGGGTTTGGATAATCCCGGGGTTAAGCCCTAAAACCCTTTGGGTCTTTTCATAACCCAATTTTCCGTTTGCCCGTTTTTTTATACCCCTTTGGGGAATGTTTCCCAAAACCCGGCTTGTTTTTTACCCATTTTGGTTTAAAATTTCCATTTTAAGCCCCGGGGTTTTTTTTCCCCCTTGGGTGTTTTCCCTTCACATACCCCGGGTTTAGATGTTTCCATTTTTAACCCGGGTGGGGTGGATAAACCCCATTTTAAAACCTTTGGCTTTTCTGGCATTCCCTTTGGGCCGATTTCCCCTTCAAGGGGCCCTTACGTTTGGGTCCATGAAACGATTTTCCCCGCTTTTGGCTATTACTCCTTTGCCCTTTGTTTAAAATCCCCGTTTGAAATGGGCCTTTTCCCCTTCCCTTTTTGGCCATTTCCCCGCTTTTTAATTTCCCCCGCTTTGGGTTTCATTTTCTGTTCCCAAACCCCGGGTCGGAACTCATTCCATTTTCCGTTTTCCCGCCCGGAATTTAACTCACTTTTTGGGGCCTGGGTTTGAAAAACCCTGGCTTTTCCCCAATTTCCCGTTTTCCCCTTTTGGGTTTTATTACCCTTTGGGGTCCCGATTTCCCGTATTAAAACCCGGGCTTTTTGTTCCAAATTTTCCCGATTTCCCCCTTTTGGATATTTCATCTTTTCCCCTTTTGATTCCCTGGGCCTTATGTTTTTCTCAACTGCTTTTGGGCTGGTTATGGTAACCACCCTTTTGGGGTTAGGTGTTTTCACGCCCCGTTTTCGGCTTTATGGTTTTCACCCGTTTTGGGGTTTTTCCCCTTTGGGCCCCCGGGTTTTTGGGTTTTCCCTTTTTGGTTTGGGGAAAAACGGGGCCTTGATTTTATTTTTTCATTTTTCCCTTTTGGTTCCAGTATTTCCCAATTTAAAGACCCAATCGCTTTTTCCAAATAATTTTACGATTTCCCGCGGCATTTCCCCTTTCCCACAATGATTTCCCCCCCGGTCCTTTTCGGGCACAAGATTTCCCGTTCCCCCTTCAGGTTTCTATTGGGGTTGGTTTATTTCCCAGGCCGGTTCTCCGTTTTAAATTTCCCGGGTTTGGCCCATTCCCTTTTCCCCGGTTTCTGGCCCCCCCTTTAGATTTCCCTGCTTTATCCCCCCCGATTTTCGTTCCTTTTACGTTGGGCCCTGTTTTAGTTTCGCCCGCTTCATGGACTATTACTCACTGCTTTGGGGTCCTAGAGTGATTTCAACGATTAACGAACCCTGGCGGTGTGTTTACGTGTCGGTCATCAACACTCGCAGTTTTGGCCGATTCTGGCCCGTTTCATGGACTATTACTCACTGTTTTGGGGTCCCAGAGTGATTTCAACGATTAACGAACCCTGGGGTGTGTTTACGTGTCGGTCATCAACACTCGCAGTTTTGGCCGATTCTGGCCCGTTTCATGGACTATTACTCACTATTTTGGGGTCCCGAAGTGATTTCCACGATTAACGAACCCTGCGGTGTGTTTACGTTTCGGTCATCAACACTCGCAGTTTTGGCCGATTCTGGCCCGTTTCATGGACTATTACTCACTGTTTTGGGGTCCCAGAGTGATTTCAACGATTAACGAACCCTGGGGTGTGTTTACGTGTCGGTCATCAACACTGCAGCTTTTGGCCGATTCTCGCCCGCTTCATGGACTATTACTCACTGCTTTGGGGTCCCAGAGTGATTTCAACGATTAACGAACCCTCGGGTGTGTTTACGTGGTCATCAACACTCAACCTCGCAGCTTTGGCCGATTCTCGCCCGCTTTCATGGACTATTACTCACTGTTTTGGGGTCCTAGAGTGATTTCCATTCGCCCGCTTCATCAACACTTTACGCAGCATTTTTTCAACACTCGCGATTTTGGCCGATTCTGGCCCGTTTCATGGACTATTACTCACTGTTTTGGGGTCCTAGAGTGATTTCAACGATTAACGAACCCTGGGTGTGTTTACGTGTCGGTCATCAACACTCGCAGTTTTGGCCGATTCTGGCCCGTTTCATGGACTATTACTCACTGTTTTGGGGTCCCAGAGTGATTTCAACGATTAACGAACCCTGGGGTGTGTTTACGGTCGGTCATCAACACTCGCAGTTTTGGCCGATTCTGGCCCGTTTCATGGACTATTACTCACTGCTTTGGGGTCCTAGAGTGATTTCCAACGATTAACGAACCCTGGGGTGTGTTTACGTGTCGGTCATCAACACTCGCAGTTTTGGCCGATTCTGGCCCGTTTCATGGACTATTACTCACTGTTTTGGGGTCCTAGAGTGATTTCAACGATTAACGAACCCTGGGGTGTGTTTACGTGTCGGTCATCAACACTCGCAGTTTTGGCCGATTCTGGCCCGTTTCATGGACTATTACTCACTGTTTTGGGGTCCCAGAGTGATTTCAACGATTAACGAACCCGGGGTGTGTTTACGTGTCGGTCATCAACACTGCAGCTTTTGGCCGATTCTCGCCCGCTTCATGGACTATTACTCACCGCTTTGGGGTCCTAGAGTGATTTCACGATTAACGAACCCTGGGTGTTACTTTTTGGGGTCCTTGATTCATCAACACTCGCAGCTTTGGCCGATTCTCAACCTGCTTCATGGACTATTTACTCACTGCTTTGGGGTCCTAGAGTGATTTCAACGATTAACGAACCCTGGGTGTGTTTACGTGTCGGTCATCAACACTCGCAGTTTTGGCCGATTCTGGCCCGTTTCATGGACTATTACTCACTGTTTTGGGGTCCCAGAGTGATTTCAACGATTAACGAACCCTGGGGTGTGTTTACGTGTCGGTCATCAACACTCACAGTTTTGGCCGATTCTGGCCCGTTCCATGGACTATTACTCACTGTTTTGGGGTCCTAGAGTGTTTACGTGTCGGTCATCAACACTCGCAGTTTTGGCCGATTCTGGCCGGTTTGATGGACTATTACTCACTGTTTTGGGGTCCCAGAGTGATTTCAATGATTAACAAACCCTGGGTGTGTTTACGTGTCGGTCATCAACACTCGCAGTTTTGGCCGATTCTGGCCGGTTTGATGGACTATTACTCACTGTTTTGGGGTCCCAGAGTGATTTCAATGATTAACGAACCCTGGGTGTGTTTACGTGTCGGTCATCAACACTCGCAGTCTTGGCCGATTCTGGCCCGTTTCATGGACTATTACTCACAGTTTTGGGGTCCTAGAGTGATTGCCACGATTAACGAACCCTTGGTGCGTTCCCACGTCGGTCATCAACACTCGCAGTTTTGGCCGATTCTGGCCCGTTTCATGGACTATTACTCACTGTTTTGGGGTCCCAGAGTGATTTCAACGATTAACGAACCCTGGGCTGTGTTTACGTGTCGGTCATCAACACTCGCAGTTTTGGCCGATTCTGGCCCGTTTCATGGACTATTACTCACTGTTTTGGGGTCCCAGAGTGATTTCAACGATTAACGAACCCTGGGGTGTGTTTACGTTTACGTTACTCGGGGTCCAGTGATCAACACTCGCAGTTTTGGCCGATTCTCGCCCGCTTCATGGACTATTACTCACTGCTTTGGGGTCCTAGAGTGATTTCAACGATTAACGAACCCTCGGTGTTTACGTGTCGGTCATCAACACTCGCAGCTTTGGCCGATTCTCCCCCGCTTCATGGACTATTACTCACTGCTTTGGGGTCCCAGAGTGATTTCAATTAACGAACCCTGGTGTGTTTACGTGTCGGTCATCAACACTGCAGCTTTGGCCGATTCTCGCCCGCTTCATGGACTATTACTCACTGCTTTGGGGTCCTAGAGTGATTTCAACGATTAACGAACCCTCGGGTGTGTTTACGTGTCGGTCATCATCAACACTGCAGCTTTGGCCGATTCTCGCCCGCTTCATGGACTATTACTCACTGCTTTGGGGTCCCAGAGTGATTTCAACGATTAACGAACCCTCGGGTGTGTTTACGTGTCGGTCATCAACACTCGCAGCTTTTGGCCGATTCTCGCCCGCTTCATGGACTATTACTCACTGCTTTGGGGTCCCAGAGTGATTTCAACGATTAACGAACCCTGGACTATTACTCACTGTGTGGGGTTTACGGTCGGTCATCAACACTCGCAGCTTTTGGCCGATTCTCGCCCGCTTCATGGACTATTACTCACTGCTTTGGGGTCCTAGAGTGATTTCAACGATTAAACGAACCCTGGGTGTGTTTACGTCGGGCCATCAACACTCGCAGCTTTTGGCCGATTCTCGCCCGCTTCATGGACTATTACTCACTGCTTTGGGGTCCCAGAGTGATTTCAACGATTAACGAACCCTCGGGTGTGTTTACGGTCGGTCATCAACACTCGCAGCTTTTGGCCGATTCTCGCCCGCTTCATGGACTATTACTCACCGCTTTGGGGTCCTAGAGTGATTTCAACGATTAACGAACCCTCGGGTGTGTTTACGTGTCGGTCATCAACACTGCAGCTTTTGGCCGATTCTCGCCCGCTTCATGGACTATTACTCACTGCTTTGGGGTCCTAGAGTGATTTCAACGATTAACGAACCCTGGGGTGTGTTTACGTGTCGGTCATCAACACTCGCAGTTTTGGCCGATTCTGGCCCGTTTCATGGACTATTACTCACTGTTTTGGGGTCCCAGAGTGATTTCAACGATTAACGAACCCTGGGGTGTGTTTACGTGTCGGGCATCAACACTCGCAGTTTTGGCCGATTCTGGCCCGTTTCATGGACTATTACTCACTGTTTTGGGGTCCTAGAGTGATTACAACGATTAACGAACCCTGGGGTGTGTTTACGTGTCGGTCATCAACACTCGCAGTTTTGGCCGATTCTGGCCCGTTTCATGGACTATTACTCACTGTTTTGGGGTCCCAGAGTGATTTCAACGATTAACGAACCCTGGGTGTGTTTTACGTGTCGGTCATCAACACTCGCAGTTTTGGCCGATTCTGGCCCGTTTCATGGACTATTACTCACTGTTTTGGGGTCCTAGAGTGATTTCAATGATTAACGAACCCTGGGTGTGTTTACGTGTCGGTCATCAACACTCGCAGTTTTGGCCGATTCTGGCCCGTTTCATGGACTATTACTCACTGTTTTGGGGTCCCAGAGTGATTGCCACGATTAACGAACCCTTGGTGTGTTCCCACGTCGGTCATCAACACTCGCAGTTTTGGTCGATTCTGGCCCGTTTCATGGACTATTACTCACTGCTTTGGGGTCCTAGAGTGATTTCCAACGATTAACGAACCCCGGGGTGTGTTTACGTCGGTCATCAACACTCGCAGCTTTGGCCGATTCTCGCCCGCTTCATGGACTATTACTCACTGCTTTGGGGTCCCAGAGTGATTTCAATTAACGAACCCTGGGTGTGTTTACGTGTCGGTCATCAACACTCGCAGTTTTGGCCGATTCTCGCCCGCTTCATGGACTATTACTCACTGCTTTGGGGTCCCAGAGTGATTTCAACGATTAACGAACCCTCGGTGTGTTTACGTGTCGGTCATCAACACTGCAGCTTTTGGCCGATTCTCGCCCGCTTCATGGACTATTACTCACTGCTTTGGGGTCCCAGAGTGATTTCAACGATTAACGAACCCCGGGTGTGTTTACGTGTCGGTCATCAACACTCGCAGTTTTGGCCGATTCTGGCCCGTTTCATGGACTATTACTCACTGTTTTGGGGTCCTAGAGTGATTTCAACGATTAACGAACCCTGGGTGTGTTTACGTGTCGGTCATCAACACTCGCAGTTTTGGCCGATTCTGGCCCGTTTCATGGACTATTACTCACCGCTTTGGGGTCCTAGAGTGATTTCAACGATTAACGAACCTCGGTGATTTCGTGTCGGTCATCAACACTAGTTTTGGCCGACTCTCGCCCGCTTTCACTATTACTCACTGCTTTGGGGTCCCAGAGTGATTTCATTACTCACTGCTTTGACGTACGTCGTGATTCTCGTTTGGGGTCCTAGAGTCATCAACACTCGCAGCTTTTGGCCAACACTCGCAGCTTCCGATTCGCCCGCTTCATGGACTATTACTCACTGCTTTGGGGTCCCAGAGTGATTTCAACGATTAACGAACCCCGGGTGTGTTTACGTGTCGGTCATCAACACTCGCAGCTTTGGCCGATTCTCGCCCGCTTCATGGACTATTACTCACCGCTTTGGGGTCCCAGAGTGATTTCAACGATTAACTAACCCCGGGTGTGTGTTTACGTGTTGGTCATCAACACTCGCAGCTTTTGGCCGATTCTCGCCCGCTTCATGGACTATTACTCACTGCTTTTGGGGTCCTAGAGTGATTTCAACGATTAACGAACCCTCGGGTGTGTTTACGGTTTCGGTCATCAACACTGCAGCTTTCAACACTGCAGCTTTGGCCGATTCTCGCCCGCTTCATGGACTATTACTCACTGCTTTGGGGTCCCAGAGTGATTTCAACGATTAACGAACCCTGGGTGTGTTTACGTGTCGGTCATCAACACTCGCAGTTTTGGCCGATTCTGGCCCGCTTCATGGACTATTACTCACTGCTTTGGGGTCCCAGAGTGATTTCAATTAACGAACCCTCGGGTGTGTGTTTACGTGTCGGTCATCAACACTCGCAGCTTTGGCCGATTCGCCCGCTTCATGGACTATTACTCACCGCTTTGGGGTCCCAGAGTGATTTCAACGATTAACGAACCCCGGGTGTGTTTACGTGTCGGTCATCAACACTCGCAGTTTTGGCCGATTCTGGCCCGTTTCATGGACTATTACTCACTGTTTTGGGGTCCTAGAGTGATTTCAACGATTAACGAACCCTGGGGTGTGTTTACGTGTCGGTCATCAACACTGCAGCTTTTGGCCGATTCTCGCCCGCTTCATGGACTATTACTCACTGCTTTGGGGTCCTAGAGTGATTTCAACGATTAACGAACCCTCGGTGTGTTTACGTGTTTCGGTCATCAACACTCAGCTTTGGCCGATTCTCGCCCGCTTCATGGACTATTACTCACCGCTTTGGGGTCCTATGAGTGATTTCAACACCCTCGGGTGTGTTTACGGTCTATTACTCACCGGGGGGTCCCTGATCAACACTCAGCAACACTGCAGCTTTGGCCGATTCTCGCCCGCTTCATGGACTATTACTCACTGTTTTGGGGTCCCAGAGTGATTTCAACGATTAACGAACCCTGGGGTGTGTTTACGTGTCGGTCATCAACACTCGCAGTTTTGGCCGATTCTGGCCCGTTTCATGGACTATTACTCACTGTTTTGGGGTCCTAGAGTGATTTCCACGATTAACGAACCCTGGGGTGCGTTTACGTGTCGGTCATCAACACTCGCAGTTTTGGCCGATTCTGGCCCGTTTCATGGACTATTACTCACTGTTTTGGGGTCCCAGAGTGATTTCACGATTAACGAACCCTGGGGTGTTTTTACGTGTCGGTCATCAACACTCGCAGTTTTGGCCGATTCTGGCCCGTTTCATGGACTATTACTCACTGTTTTGGGGTCCTAGAGTGATTTCAACGATTAACGAACCCTCGGGTGTGTTTACGTGTCGGTCATCAACACTCGCAGCTTTTGGCCGATTCTCGCCCGCTTTCATGACTATTACTCACTGCTTTGGGGTCCCAGAGTGATTTCATCAACACTTTTTTGATTAACTATTACTCACTGCTTTGGGGTCCTAGAGTGATTTACGTGTCGGTGTTCAAACACTGCAGCAGCTTTTGGCCGATTCTCGCCCGCTTCATGGACTATTACTCACTGCTTTGGGGTCCCAGAGTGATTTCAACGATTAACGAACCCTGGGTGTGTTTACGTGTTTACGGTCATCAACACTCGCAGTTTTGGCCGATTCTGGCCCGTTTCATGGACTATTACTCACTGTTTTGGGGTCCCTAGAGTGATTACAACGATTACCGAACCCTGGGGTGTGTTTACGTGTCGGTCATCAACACTCGCAGTTTTGGCCGATTCTGGCCCGTTTCATGGACTATTACTCACTGTTTTGGGGTCCCAGAGTGATTTCAATGATTAACGAACCCTGGGTGTGTTTACGTGTCGGTCATCAACACTCGCAGTCTTGGCCGATTCTGGCCCGTTTCATGGACTATTACTCACAGTTTTGGGGTCCCAGAGTGATTGCCACGATTAACGAACCCTGGGGTGTGTTTACGTGTCGGTCATCAACACTGCAGCTTTTGGCCGATTCTCGCCCGCTTCATGGACTATTACTCACCGCTTTGGGGTCCTAGAGTGATTTCAACGATTAACTAACCCTGGGGTGTGTTTACGTGTCGGTCATCAACACTCGCAGTTTTGGCCGATTCTGGCCCGTTTCATGGACTATTACTCACTGTTTTGGGGTCCTAGAGTGATTTCAACGATTAACGAACCCTGGGGTGTGTTTACGTGTCGGTCATCAACACTCGCAGCTTTTGGCCGATTCTCGCCCGCTTCATGGACTATTACTCACCGCTTTGGGGTCCCAGAGTGATTTCAACGATTAACGAACCCTGGGTGTGTTTACATGTCGGTCATCAACACTCACAGTTTTGGCCGATTCTGGGCCGTTTCATGGACTATTACTCACTGTTTTGGGGTCCTAGAGTGATTACAACGATTACCGAACCCTGGGTGTGTTTACGTGTCGGTCATCAACACTCGCAGTTTTGGCCGATTCTGGCCCGTTTCATGGACTATTACTCAGTGTTTTGGGGTCCCAGAGTGATTTCAACGATTAACGAACCCTGGGTGTGTTTACGTGTCGGTCATCAACACTCGCAGTTTTGGCCGATTCTGGCCCGTTTCATGGACTATTACTCACTGTTTTGGGGTCCCAGAGTGATTTCCACGATTAACGAACCCCCGCTTCATGGGTGTGTTTACGTGTCGGTTCATCAACACTCGCAGCTTTCATCAACCGATTCTGCCCGCTTCGCCCGCTGGACTATTACTCACTGTTTTGGGGTCCCAGAGTGATTTCCACGATTAACGAACCCTGGGGTGCGTTTACGTGTCGGTCATCAACACTCGCAGTTTTGGCCGATTCTGGCCCGTTTCATGGACTATTACTCACTGTTTTGGGGTCCCAGAGTGATTTCCACGATTAACGAACCCTGGGTGTGTTTACGTGTCGGTCATCAACACTCACAGTTTTGGCCGATTCTGGCCCGTTTCATGGACTATTACTCACTGTTTTGGGGTCCCAGAGTGATTTCAACGATTAACGAACCCTGGGGTGTGTTTACGTCGGGCCATCAACACTCGCAGCTTTGGCCGATTCTCGCCCGCTTTCATGGACTATTACTCACCGCTTTGGGGTCCCAGAGTGATTTCAACGATTAACGAACCCTCGGTGTGTTTACGTGTCGGTCATCAACACTCGCAGTTTTGGCCGATTCTGGCCCGTTTCATGGACTATTACTCACTGTTTTGGGGTCCCAGAGTGATTTCACGATTAACGAACCCGGGTGTGTTTACGTCGGCCATCAACACTCGCAGCTTTGGCCGATTCGCCCGCTTCATGGACTATTACTCACACGCTTTGGGGTCCTAGAGTGATTTCAACGATTAACGAACCCCGGGTGTGTTTACGTGTCGGTCATCAACACTGCAGCTTTGGCCGATTCTCGCCCGCTTCATGGACTATTACTCACTGCTTTGGGGTCCTAGAGTGATTTCAACGATTAACGAACCCCGGGTGTGTTTACGTGTCGGTCATCAACACTCGCAGCTTTTGGCCGATTCTCGCCCGCTTCATGGACTATTACTCACTGCTTTGGGGTCCTAGAGTGATTTCAACGATTAACGAACCCTGGGTGTGTTTACGTGTCGGTCATCAACACTCAGCTTTGGCCGATTCTCGCCCGCTTCATGGACTATTACTCACCGCTTTGGGGTCCCAGAGTGATTTCAACGATTAACGAACCCTGGGTGTGTTTACGGTTTGGTCAACACTGCAGCTTTTGCCGATTCTCGCCCGCTTCATGGACTATTACTCACTGCTTTGGGGTCCCAGAGTGATTTCAACGATTAACGAACCCTGGTGTGTTTACGTGTCGTCATCATCAACACTCAGCTTTTGGCCGATTCTCGCCCGCTTCATGGACTATTACTCACTGTTTTGGGGTCCCAGAGTGATTTCAACGATTAACGAACCCTGGGTGTGTTTACGGTCGGCCATCAACACTCGCAGCTTTGGCCGATTCGCCCGCTTCATGGACTATTACTCACTGCTTTGGGGTCCTAGAGTGATTTCAACGATTAACGAACCCACTCGGGTGTGGACTATTACTCACCGCTTTTGGGTCCTAGAGTGATTTCATCATCAACACTCGCAGTTTTGGCCGATTCTGGCCCGTTTCATGGACTATTACTCACTGTTTTGGGGTCCCAGAGTGATTTCAACGATTAACGAACCCTGGTGTGTTTACGTGTCGGTCATCAACACTCACAGTTTTGGCCGATTCTGGCCCGTTTCATGGACTATTACTCACTGTTTTGGGGTCCCAGAGTGATTTCAACGATTAACGAACCCTGGGGTGTGTTTACGTGTCGGTCATCAACACTCGCAGTTTTGGCCGATTCTGGCCCGTTTCATGGACTATTACTCACTGTTTTGGGGTCCTAGAGTGATTTCAACGATTAACGAACCCTGGGTGTGTTTACGTGTCGGTCATCAACACTCGCAGTTTTGGCCGATTCTGGCCCGTTTCATGGACTATTACTCACTGTTTTGGGGTCCTAGAGTGATTTCAACGATTAACGAACCCTGGGGTGTGTTTACGTGTTTGGCCATCAACACTCACTGCTTTGGGGTCCGATTTTCAACCGCCCGCTTCATGCAGATTCTCGCCCGCTTCATGGACTATTACTCACCGCTTTGGGGTCCCAGAGTGATTTCAACGATTAACGAACCCTGGTGTGTTTACGTTTGGTCATCAACACTCGCAGCTTTTGGCCGATTCTCGCCCGCTTCATGGACTATTACTCACCGCTTTGGGGTCCCAGAGTGATTTCAACGATTAACGAACCCTCGGTGTGTTTACGTGTCGGTCATCAACACTCGCAGTTTTTGCCGATTCTGGCCCGTTTCATGGACTATTACTCACTGTTTTGGGGTCCCAGAGTGATTTCAACGATTAACGAACCCTGGGATGTGTTTACGTGTCGGTCATCAACACTCAGCTTTGGCTTTTGCCGATTCTCGCCCGCTTCATGGACTATTACTCACCGCTTTGGGGTCCCAGAGTGATTTCAACGATTAACTACGTGTCGGTCATCAACACTCGCAGCTTTGGCCGATTCTCGCCCGCTTCATGGACTATTACTCACCGCTTTGGGGTCCTAGAGTGATTTCAACGATTATCAACTCGGGTGGCCGTTTTATTACTCACCGCTTTGGGGTCCTAGAGTGATTTCAACGATTAACAGCCCTTGTGTTTACGTGTCGGTCATCAACACTCGCAGCTTTGGCCGATTCTGCCGATTCGCCCGCTTCATGGACTATTACTCACCGCTTTGGGGTCCCAGAGTGATTTCAACGATTAACGAACCCTCGGGTGTGTTTACGTGTCGGCCATCAACACTCGCAGCTTTTGGCCGATTCTCGCCCGCTTCATGGACTATTACTCACTGTTTTGGGGTCCTAGAGTGATTACAACGATTACCGAACCCTGGCGGTGTGTTTACGTGTCGGTCATCAACACTCGCAGTTTTGGCCGATTCTGGCCCGTTTCATGGACTATTACTCACTGTTTTGGGGTCCCAGAGTGATTTCAACGATTAACGAACCCTGGGGTGTGTTTACGTGTCGGTCATCAACACTCACAGTTTTGGCCGATTCTGGCCCGTTTCATGGACTATTACTCACTGTTTTGGGGTCCCAGAGTGATTTCAACGATTAACGAACCCTGGGTGTGTTTACGTGTCGGTCATCAACACTCGCAGCTTTGGCCGATTCTATTACGCCCGCTTTGGGGTCCCAGAGGATTTCTTACTCACTGCTTTGGGGTCCCAGAGTGATTGCCACGATTAACGAACCCTTGGTGCGTTCCCACGTCGGTCATCAACACTCGCAGTTTTGGCCGATTCTGGCCCGTTTCATGGACTATTACTCACTGTTTTGGGGTCCCAGAGTGATTTCAACGATTAACGAACCCTGGGCTGTGTTTACGTGTCGGTCATCAACACTCATGGACAGCTTTTGGCCGATTCTCGCCCGCTTCATGGACTATTACTCACTGCTTTGGGGTCCTAGAGTGATTTCACTGCTTTGGGGTCCTAGAGATTTCAACGATTAACGAACCCTGGGTGTGTTTACGTGTCGGTCATCAACACTCGCAGTTTTGGCCGATTCTGGCCCGTTTCATGGACTATTACTCACTGTTTTGGGGTCCCAGAGTGATTTCAACGATTAACGAACCCTGGGTGTGTTTACGTGTCGGTCATCAACACTGCAGCTTTTGGCCGATTCTGGCCCGTTTCATGGACTATTACTCACTGTTTTGGGGTCCCAGAGTGATTTCAACGATTAACGAACCCTGGGTGTGTTTTCCTGGCGGTTATTCACCCCTCAAAGTTTTGGCCGATTCTGGCCCGTTCCATGGACTATTACTCACTGTTTTGGGGTCCCAGAGTGATTTCAACGATTAACGAACCCTCGGTGTGTTTACGTGTCGGGCCATCAACACTCGCAGCTTTGGCCGATTCTCGCCCGCTTCATGGACTATTACTCACTGCTTTGGGGTCCCAGAGTGATTTCAACGATTAACGAACCTCGGGTGTGTTTACGTGTCGGTTCATCAACACTACTCAGCTTTGGGGTCCGATTCTCGCCCGCTTCATGGACTATTACTCACTGCTTTGGGGTCCTAGAGTGATTTACTCACTGATTTGGGGTCCTAAGTGATTTCAACGATTAACGAACCCTCGGTGTTTACGTGTCGGTCATCAACACTCGCAGTTTTGGCCGATTCTGGCCCGTTTCATGGACTATTACTCACTGTTTTGGGGTCCCAGAGTGATTTCCACGATTAACGAACCCTCGGGTGCGTTTACGTGTCGGTCATCAACACTCGCAGTTTTGGCCGATTCTGGCCCGTTTCATGGACTATTACTCACTGTTTTGGGGTCCCAGAGTGATTTCAACGATTAACGAAACCCTGGGGTGTGTTTACGTGTCGGTCATCAACACTCGCAGTTTTGGCCGATTCTCGCCCGCTTCATGGACTATTACTCACTGCTTTGGGGTCCCAGAGTGATTTCAACGATTAACTAACCCTGGGTGTGTTTACGTTTACGTGTCGGTCATCAACACTCGCAGTTTTGGCCGATTCTGGCCCGTTTCATGGACTATTACTCACTGTTTTGGGGTCCCAGAGTGATTTCAACGATTAACGAACCCTAGGGTGTGTTTACGTGTCGGTCATCAACACTCACAGTTTTGGCCGATTCTGGCCCGTTTCATGGACTATTACTCACTGTTTTGGGGTCCCAGAGTGATTTCAACGATTAACGAACCCTGGGGTGTGTTTACGTGTCGGTCATCAACACTCGCAGTTTTGGCCGATTCTGGCCCGTTTCATGGACTATTACTCACTGTTTTGGGGTCCCAGAGTGATTTCAATGATTAACGAACCCTGGGTGTGTTTACGTGTCGGTCATCAACACTCGCAGTCTTGGCCGATTCTGGCCCGTTTCATGGACTATTACTCACAGTTTTGGGGTCCCAGAGTGATTGCCACGATTAACGAACCCTTGGTGCGTTCCCACGTCGGTCATCAACACTCGCAGTTTTGGCCGATTCTGGCCCGTTTCATGGACTATTACTCACTGTTTTGGGGTCCTAGAGTGATTTCAACGAACCCTGGTGTAACGTGTCGGTCATCAACACTCTCGCAGCTTTGGCCGATTCGCCCCGCTTCATGGACTATTACTCACTGCTTTGGGGTCCCAGTGATTTCAACGATTAACGAACCTGGGTGTGTTTACGTGTCGGTCATCAACACTGCAGCTTTTGGCCGATTCTCGCCCGCTTCATGGACTATTACTCACTGCTTTGGGGTCCCAGAGTGATTTCAACGATTAACGAACCCTCGGGTGTGTTTACGTGTCGGTCATCAACACTCGCAGCTTTGGCCGATTCTCGCCCGCTTCATGGACTATTACTCACCGCTTTGGGGTCCCAGAGTGATTTCAACGATTAACGAACCCCGGGTGTGTTTACGTGTCGGTCATCAACACTCGCAGCTTTTGGCCGATTCTCGCCCGCTTCATGGACTATTACTCACTGCTTTGGGGTCCTAGAGTGATTTCAACGATTAACGAACCCCCCTCGGGTGTGTTTACGTGTCGGTCATCAACACTCACTCGCTTTGGCCGATTCTCGCCCGCTTCATGGACTATTACTCACTGCTTTGGGGTCCCAGAGTGATTTCAACGATTAACGAACCCTCGGGTGCTTTACGTGTCGGTCATCAACACTCGCAGCTTTTGGCCGATTCTCGCCCGCTTCATGGACTATTACTCACTGCTTTGGGGTCCTAGAGTGATTTCAACGATTAACGAACCCTCGGGTGTGTTTACGTGTCGGGCCATCAACACTGCAGCTTTTGGCCGATTCTCGCCCGCTTCATGGACTATTACTCACCGCTTTGGGGTCCCAGAGTGATTTCAACGATTAACGAACCCTGTGTTTACGTGTCGGTCATCAACACTGCAGCTTTGGCCGATTCTCGCCCGCTTCATGGACTATTACTCACTGTTTTGGGGTCCCAGAGTGATTTCAATGATTAATGAACCCTGGGTGTGTTTACGTGTCAGTCATGAACTCTCGCAGTTTTGGCCGATTCTGGCCCGTTTCATGGACTATTACTCACTGTTTTGGGGTCCCAGAGTGATTTCAACGATTAACGAACCCTGGGTGTGTTTACGTGTCGGTCATCAACACTCGCAGTTTTGGCCGATTCTGGCCCGTTTCATGGACTATTACTCACTGTTTTGGGGTCCCAGAGTGATTTCAACGATTAACGAACCCTGGGGTGTGTTTACGTGTCGGTCATCAACACTCGCAGTTTTGGCCGATTCTGGCCCGTTTCATGGACTATTACTCACCGTTTTGGGGTCCCAGAGTGATTTCAACGATTAACAAACCCTAGCGTGTGTTTACGTGTCGGTCATCAACACTCGCAGTTTTGGCCGATTCTGGCCCGTTTCATGGACTATTACTCACTGCTTTGGGGTCCTAGAGTGATTTTCAACGATTAACGAACCCCTGGGTGTGTTTACGTGTCGGCCATCAACACTCGCAGCTTTTGGCCGATTCTCGCCCGCTTCATGGACTATTACTCACTGCTTTGGGGTCCCAGAGTGATTTCAACGATTAACGAACCCTGGGTGTGTTTACGTGTCGGGCCATCAACACTCGCAGCTTTTGGCCGATTCTCGCCCGCTTCATGGACTATTACTCACTGCTTTGGGGTCCTAGAGTGATTTCCCGCGATTAACGAACCCTTTGGGGTGTGATTTATTAACGAACCCTGTGTGTTTACGGTCATCAACACTCGCAGCTTTTGGCCGATTCTCGCCCGCTTCATGGACTATTACTCACCGCTTTGGGGTCCTGAGTGATTTCAACGATTAACGAACCCTCGGTGTGTTTACGTGTCGGTCATCAACACTCAGCTTTGGCCGATTCTCGCCCGCTTCATGGACTATTACTCACTGCTTTGGGGTCCCAGAGTGATTTCAACGATTAACGAACCTCGGGTGTGTTTACGTGTTTGGTCGGTCATCAACACTCGCAGCTTTTGGCCGATTCTCGCCCGCTTCATGGACTATTACTCACTGCTTTGGGGTCCTAGAGTGATTTCACGATTAACGAACCCTGGGTGTTTACGTGTCGGTCATCAACACTCGCAGCTTTGGCCGATTCTCGCCCGCTTCATGGACTATTACTCACTGCTTTGGGGTCCCAGAGTGATTTCACGATTAACAACCCCGGGTGTTTACGTTTGGTCATGATCATCAACACTGCAGTTTTGGCCAATTCTCGCCCCGATTCTCGCCCGCTTCATGGACTATTACTCACCGCTTTGGGGTCCTAGAGTGATTTCAACGATTAACGAACCCTCGGGTGTGTTTACGTGTCGGCCATCAACACTCGCAGCTTTGGCCGATTCTCGCCCGCTTCATGGACTATTACTCACTGCTTTGGGGTCCCAGAGTGATTTCAATTAACGAAACCCCGGGTGTGTTTACGTGTCGGCCATCAACACTCGCAGCTTTGGCCGATTCTCGCCCGCTTCATGGACTATTACTCACTGCTTTGGGGTCCTAGAGTGATTTCAAACGAACCCTCGGGTGTTTTGGTCATCAATCAACACTGCAGCTTTGGCCGATTCTCGCCCGCTTCATGGACTATTACTCACTGCTTTGGGGTCCTAGAGTGATTTCAACGATTAACGAACCCTCGGGTGTGTTTACGTGTTTGGTCATCAACACTCGCAGCTTTTGGCCGATTCTCGCCCGCTTCATGGACTATTACTCACTGCTTTGGGGTCCCAGAGTGATTTCAATTAACGAACCCTCGGGTGTGTTTACGTGTCGGTCATCAACACTCACAGCTTTTGGCCGATTCTCGCCCGCTTCATGGACTATTACTCACCGCTTTGGGGTCCTAGAGTGATTTCAACGATTAACGAACCCTCGGGTGTGTTTACGGTCGGTCATCAACACTCGCAGCTTTGGCCGATTCTCGCCCGTTTCATGGACTATTACTCACTGTTTTGGGGTCCCAGAGTGATTTCAACGATTAACGAACCCTGGGTGTGTTTACGTGTCGGTCATCAACACTCTGCAGCTTTTGGCCGATTCTCGCCCGCTTCATGGACTATTACTCACTGCTTTGGGGTCCTAGAGTGATTTCAACGATTAACGAACCCTCGGGTGTGTTTACGGTTCGGCCATCAACACTCGCAGCTTTTGGCCGATTCTCGCCCGCTTCATGGACTATTACTCACTGCTTTGGGGTCCCAGAGTGATTTCAACGATTAACGAACCCTCGGTGTGTTTACGTTTCGGTCATCAACACTCAAGCTTTGGCCGATTCTTCATGGACTATTACCACGCTTCCATGGACTATTACTCACCGCTTTGGGGTCCCAGAGTGATTTCCATTCTCGCCCGCTTAACTAACCACTGCTTTGGGGTCCCAGAGTGATTTCACGATTAACGAACCCTGGGTGTGTTTACGTGTCGGTCATCAACACTGCAGCTTTGGCCGATTCTCGCCCGCTTCATGGACTATTACTCACCGCTTTGGGGTCCCAGAGTGATTTCAACGATTAACGAACCCTCGGGTGTGTTTACGGTCGGTCATCAACACTCGCAGCTTTTGGCCGATTCTCGCCCGCTTCATGGACTATTACTCACCGCTTTGGGGTCCTAGAGTGATTTCAACGATTAACGAACCCTCGGGTGTGTTTACGTGTCGGTCATCAACACTCGCAGCTTTGGCCGATTCTCGCCCGCTTCATGGACTATTACTCACCGCTTTGGGGTCCCAGAGTGATTTCAACGATTAACGACCCCGGGTGTTACGTGTCGGTCATCAACACTCGCAGCTTTTGGATTCGACTGCAGCTTTTGGCCGATTCTCGCCCGCTTCATGGACTATTACTCACCGCTTTGGGGTCCCAGAGTGATTTCAACGATTAACGAACCCTGGGTGTGTTTACGTGTTCGGCCATCAACACTCGCAGCTTTTGCCGATTCTCGCCCGCTTCATGGACTATTACTCACCGCTTTGGGGTCCTAGAGTGATTTCACGATTAACGAACCCTCGGGTGTGTTTACGTGTCGGTCATCAACACTGCAGCTTTGGCCGATTCTCGCCCGCTTCATGGACTATTACTCACTGCTTTGGGGTCCTAGAGTGATTTCAACGATTAACGAACCCTCGGTGTGTTTACGTGTCGGGCATCAACACTCTGCAGCTTTTGGCCGATTCGCCCGCTTCATGGACTATTACTCACCGCTTTGGGGTCCCAGAGTGATTTCAACGATTAACGAACCCTCGGGTGTGTTTACGTGTCGGTCATCAACACTGCAGCTTTTGGCCGATTCTGGCCCGTTTCATGGACTATTACTCACTGTTTTGGGGTCCCAGAGTGATTTCAACGATTAACGAACCCTGGGGTGTGTTTACGTGTCGGTCATCAACACTCGCAGCTTTTGGCCGATTCGCCCGCTTCATGGACTATTACTCACTGCTTTGGGGTCCCAGAGTGATTTCAACGAACGAACCCCTGGTGCCCGTTTACGTGGTCATCAACACTCGCAGTTTTGGCCGATTCTGGCCCGTTTCATGGACTATTACTCACTTTTGGGGTCCCAGAGTGATTTCAACGATTAACGAACCCTGGGTGTGTTTACGTGTCGGTCATCAACACTCGCAGTTTTGGCCGATTCTGGCCCGTTTCATGGACTATTACTCACTGTTTTGGGGTCCCAGAGTGATTTCAACGATTAACGAACCCTAGGTGTGTTTACGTGTCGGTCATCAACACTCGCAGTTTTGGCCGATTCTGGCCCGTTTCATGGACTATTACTCACTGTTTTGGGGTCCTAGAGTGATTTCAACGATTAACGAACCCTGGGGTGTGTTTACGTGTCGGTCATCAACACTCGCAGTTTTGGCCGATTCTGGCCCGTTTCATGGACTATTACTCACTGTTTTGGGGTCCCAGAGTGATTTCAACGATTAACGAACCCTGGGTGTGTTTACGTGTCGGTCATCAACACTCGCAGTTTTGGCCGATTCTCGCCCGCTTCATGGACTATTACTCACTGCTTTGGGGTCCCAGAGTGATTTCAACGATTAACGAAACCCTTTGGGTGCCCGTTTGGACTATTACTCACCGTTTGGGGTCCCAGATCATTTCACACTTAACAGCCCTGGGTTTTTACCGATTCTCAACACTGCAGCTTTGGCCGATTCTGGCCCGTTTCATGGACTATTACTCACTGTTTTGGGGTCCCAGAGTGATTTCAACGATTAACGAACCCTGGGGTGTGTTTACGTGTCGGTCATCAACACTCACAGTTTTGGCCGATTCTGGCCCGTTCCATGGACTATTACTCACTGTTTTGGGGTCCTAGAGTGATTACAACGATTACCGAACCCTGGGGTGTGTTTACGTGTCGGTCATCAACACTCGCAGTTTTGGCCGATTCTGGCCCGTTTCATGGACTATTACTCACTGTTTTGGGGTCCCAGAGTGATTTCAACGATTAACGAACCCTGGGTGTGTTTACGTGTCGGTCATCAACACTCGCAGTTTTGGCCGATTCTGGCCCGTTTCATGGACTATTACTCACTGTTTTGGGGTCCTAGAGTGATTACAACGATTAACGAACCCTGGGGTGTGTTTACGTCGGCCATCAACACTGCAGCTTTGGCCGATTCTCGCCCGCTTCATGGACTATTACTCACCGCTTTGGGGTCCCAGAGTGATTTCAACGATTAACGAACCCCGGGTGTGTTTACGTGTCGGTCATCAACACTCGCAGCTTTTGGCCGATTCTCGCCCGCTTCATGGACTATTACTCACCGCTTTGGGGTCCCAGAGTGATTTCAACGATTACTATTACTCACCCTTTGGGGTGTGTGATTTCACGTCGGGTGTGTTTACGGTCATCAACACTCGCAGCTTTTGGCCGATTCTCGCCCGCTTCATGGACTATTACTCACCGCTTTGGGGTCCCAGAGTGATTTCAACGATTAACGAACCCTAGGTGTGTTTACGGTCGGTCATCAACACTCGCAGCTTTGGCCGATTCTCGCCCGCTTCATGGACTATTACTCACTGCTTTGGGGTCCTAGAGTGATTTCAACGATTAACGAACCCTCGGGTGTGTTTACGTGTCGGTCATCAACACTGCAGCTTTTGGCCGATTCTCGCCCGCTTCATGGACTATTACTCACTGCTTTGGGGTCCCAGAGTGATTTCATTTATTAACCCCTCGGTGTTTACGTGTCGGTCATCAACACTCGCAGCTTTTGGCCGATTCGCCCGCTTCATGGACTATTACTCACCGCTTTGGGGTCCAGAGTGATTTCAATTAACAAACCTCGGGTGCGTTTACGGTCGGCCATCAACACTCGCAGCTTTTGCCGATTCGCCCGTTTCATGGACTATTACTCACTGTTTTGGGGTCCCAGAGTGATTTCAATGATTAACGAACCCTGGGTGTGTTTACGTGTCGGTCATCAACACTCGCAGTTTTGGCCGATTCTGGCCCGTTTCATGGACTATTACTCACTGTTTTGGGGTCCCAGAGTGATTTCAACGATTAACGAACCCTGGGGTGTGTTTACGTTTGTCGGTCATCAACACTCGCAGCTTTTGCCATCAACACTCGATTCCGATTCGCCCGCTTCATGGACTATTACTCACTGCTTTGGGGTCCCAGAGTGATTTCCAACGATTAACGAACCCTGGGGTGTGTTTACGTGTCGGTCATCAACACTCGCAGTTTTGGCCGATTCTGGCCCGCTTCATGGACTATTACTCACCGCTTTGGGGTCCCAGAGTGATTTCAACGATTAACGAACCCTCGGGTGTGTTTACGTGTCGGGCCATCAACACTCGCAGCTTTGGCCGATTCTCGCCCGCTTCATGGACTATTACTCACTGCTTTGGGGTCCTAGAGTTTCCACGATTAACGAACCCTTGTGTTTACGTGTTCATCAACACTCGCAGTTTTGGCCGATTCTCGCCCGCTTCATGGACTATTACTCACCGCTTTGGGGTCCTGAGTGATTTCAGTGATAACGAACCCTCCTCGGTGTGTTTAGTGTCGTGTCGGTCATCAACACTCGCAGCTTTGGCCGATTCTCGCCCGCTTCATGGACTATTACTCACTGCTTTGGGGTCCCAGAGTGATTTCACGATTAACGAACCCTCGGTGTGTGCTCATCACGTGTTTGGCCATCAACACTCGCAGCTTTTGGCCGATTCTCGCCCGCTTCATGGACTATTACTCACTGCTTTGGGGTCCTTTGGAGTGATTTCAACGATTAACGAACCCTGGGTGTGTTTACGTGTCGGTCATCAACACTCGCAGTTTTGGCCGATTCTGGCCCGTTTCATGGACTATTACTCACTGTTTTGGGGTCCCAGAGTGATTTCAACGATTAACGAACCCTGGGTGTGTTTACGTGTCGGTCATCAACACTCGCAGTTTTGGCCGATTCTGGCCCGTTTCATGGACTATTACTCACCGCTTTGGGGTCCTAGAGTGATTTCACGATTAACGAACCCTGGGGTGTGTTTACGTGTCGGTCATCAACACTCGCAGTTTTGGCCGATTCTGGCCCGTTTCATGGACTATTACTCACTGTTTTGGGGTCCTAGAGTGATTTCAACGATTAACGAACCCTGGTGGCGTTTACGTGTCGGTCATCAACACTCAACAGTTTTGGCCGATTCTTTTGGCCGCCCGCTTCATGGACTATTACTCACTGCTTTGGGGTCCTAGAGTGATTTCAACGATTAACGAACCCTGGGGTGTGTTTACGTGTCGGTCATCAACACTCGCAGTTTTGGCCGATTCTGGCCCGTTTCATGGACTATTACTCACTGTTTTGGGGTCCCAGAGTGATTTCAACGATTAACGAACCCTCGGGTGTGTTTACGTTTTGGCCGATTCGGTCATCAACACTACAGCTTTCCCAGGCCGATTCTCGCCCGCTTCATGGACTATTACTCACTATTACTCACTGGGGTCCCAGAGTGATTTCACGATTAACGAACCCTCGTGTGTGTACGTGTCGGTCATCAACACTCGCAGCTTTTGGCCGATTCTCGCCCGCTTCATGGACTATTACTCACCGCTTTGGGGTCCCAGAGTGATTTCAACGACGAACGAACCCTGGGTTTACGTGTCGGTCATCAACACTGCAGTTTTGGCCGATTCTCGCCCGCTTCATGGACTATTACTCACCGCTTTGGGGTCCCAGAGTGATTTCAACGATTAACTAACCCTGGTGTGTTTTTGTGTCGGTCATCAACACTCATCAGCTTTTGGCCGATTCTCGCCCGCTTCATGGACTATTACTCACTGCTTTGGGGTCCTAGAGTGATTTCATTATTAACGAACCCTACTCGCAGTTTTGTGCTTATTACTCACTGCTTTGGGGTCCTAGAGTGATTTCAACATCAACACTGTGTTTACGGTGTCGGTCATCAACACTCGCAGTTTTGGCCGATTCTGGCCCGTTTCATGGACTATTACTCAGTGTTTTGGGGTCCCAGAGTGATTTCAACGATTAACGAACCCTGGGTGTGTTACATGTCGGTCATCAACACTCACAGTTTTGGCCGATTCTGGCCCGTTTCATGGACTATTACTCACTGTTTTGGGGTCCTATAGTGATTTCAACGATTAACGAACCCTGGGGTGTGTTTACGTGTCGGTCATCAACACTGCAGCTTTTGGCCGATTCTGGCCCGTTTCATGGACTATTACTCACAGTTTTGGGGTCCCAGAGTGATTTCAACGATTAACGAACCCTGGGTGTGTTTACGTGTCGGTCATCAACACTCGCAGTTTTGGCCGATTCTGGCCCGTTTCATGGACTATTACTCACTGTTTTGGGGTCCCAGAGTGATTTCAACGATTAACGAACCCTCGGGTGTTTACGTGTTTGGCCATCAACACTGCAGCTTTTGGCCGATTCTCGCCCGCTTTCATGGACTATTACTCACCGCTTTGGGGTCCTAGAGTGATTTCAACACTGATTAACGAACCCTTCATGGGTACTCACTGTTTCCCAGAGTGATTTCAACGATTAACGTGTGTTACGTGTCGGTCATCAACACTCGCAGTTTTGGCCGATTCTGGCCGGTTTGATGGACTATTACTCACTGTTTTGGGGTCCCAGAGTGATTTCAATGATTAACGAACCCTGGGTGTGTTTACGTGTCGGTCATCAACACTCGCAGTTTTGGCCGATTCTGGCCCGTTTCATGGACTATTACTCACTGTTTTGGGGTCCTAGAGTGATTTCAACGATTACCGAACCCTGGTGTTTACGTGTTTACGTCATCATCAACACTCAGCTTTTTTGGCCGATTCTCGCCCGCTTCATGGACTATTACTCACTGCTTTGGGGTCCTAGAGTGATTTCAACGATTAACGAACCCCGGGTGTGTTTACGTCGGTCATCAACACTCGCAGTTTTGGTCAATTCTGGCCCGTTTCATGGACTATTACTCACTGTTTTGGGGTCCCAGAGTGATTTCAACGATTAACGAACCCTGGGGTGTGTTTACGTGTCGGTCATCAACACTCGCAGTTTTGGCCGATTCTGGCCCGTTTCATGGACTATTACTCACTGTTTTGGGGTCCCAGAGTGATTTCAACGATTAACGAACCCTGGGTGTGTTTACGTGTCGGCCATCAACACTCGCAGCTTTTGGCCGATTCTCGCCCGCTTCATGGACTATTACTCACCGCTTTGGGGTCCCAGAGTGATTTCAACGATTAACGAACCCTGGGTGTGTTTACGTGTCGGTCATCAACACTCTTTGGGGTCCCAGAGTGATTTTTAACGAACCCTGGGTGGCCATCAACACTGCAGCTTTGGCCGATTCTCGCCCGCTTCATGGACTATTACTCACCGCTTTGGGGTCCTAGAGTGATTTCACGATTAACGACCCCTCGGTGTGTTTACGTGTCGGTCATCAACACTCGCAGTTTCGGCCGATTCTGGCCCGTTTCATGGACTATTACTCACTGTTTTGGGGTCCCAGAGTGATTTCAACGATTAACGAACCCTGGGCTGTGTTTACGTGTCGGTCATCAACGCTCACAGTTTTGGCCGATTCTGGCCCGTTCCATGGACTATTACTCACTGTTTTGGGGTCCTAGAGTGATTACAACGATTACCGAACCCATCAACACTGCAGTGTGTTTACGTGGACTATTACTCATCAACACTCACGCAGCTTTGGCCGATTCAACACTCGCCCCGATTCGCCCGCTTCATGGACTATTACTCACTGCTTTGGGGTCCCAGAGTGATTTCAACGATTAACGAACCCCGGGTGTGTTTACGTGTCGGTCATCAACACTCGCAGCTTTTGGCCGATTCTCGCCCGCTTCATGGACTATTACTCACCGCTTTGGGGTCCCAGAGTGATTTCAACGATTAACGAACCCTGGGTGTGTTTACGTGTCGGTCATCAACACTCAGCTTTGGCCGATTCTCGCCCGCTTCATGGACTATTACTCACCGCTTTGGGGTCCCAGAGTGATTTCAACGATTAACGAACCCTCGGGTGTGTTTACGTGTCGGCCATCAACACTCGCAGCTTTTGGCCGATTCTCGCCCGCTTCATGGACTATTACTCACTGCTTTGGGGTCCTAGAGTGATTTCAACGATTAACGAACCCCTGGGTGTGTTTACGTGTCGGTCATCAACACTCATCAGCACTGCAGCCGATTCTCGCCCGCTTCATGGACTATTACTCACTGCTTTGGGGTCCCAGAGTGATTTCAACGATTAACGAACCTCGGGTGTGTTTACGTGTCGGTCATCAACACTCAGCTTTTTTTGGCGATTCTTACGGTCGCCGCTTCATGGACTATTATGGACTATTACTCACTGCTTTGGGGTCCTAGAGTGATTTCAACGATTAACGAACCCTGGTGTGTTTACGGTTCGGTCATCAACACTCAGCTTTGGCCGATTCTCGCCCGCTTCATGGACTATTACTCACTGCTTTGGGGTCCCAGAGTGATTTCAACGATTAACGAACCCTGGGTGTGTTACGTGTCGGTCATCAACACTCGCAGCTTTTGGCCGATTCTCGCCCGCTTCATGGACTATTACTCACCGCTTTGGGGTCCTAGAGTGATTTCCACGATTAACGAACCCTCGGGTGTGTTTACGTGTCGGGCCATCAACACTCGCAGCTTTTGGCCGATTCTCGCCCGCTTCATGGACTATTACTCACTGCTTTGGGGTCCCAGAGTGATTTCAACGATTAACGAACCCTGGGTGTGTTTACGTGTCGGTCATCAACACTCGCAGTTTTGGCCGATTCTGGCCCGTTTCATGGACTATTACTCACTGTTTTGGGGTCCCAGAGTGATTTCAACGATTAACGAACCCTTACGTGTGTTTACGTGTTTGGCCATCAACACTGCAGCTTTTGGGGTCCGATTTTCAACGCCCGCTTCATGGACTATTACTCACACTGCTTTTGGGTCCCCGAGTGATTTACTCACCGATCCTAGAGTGATTTCCACGACCCCGGGTGTGTTTACGTGTCGGTCATCAACACTCGCAGCTTTGGCCGATTCTCGCCCGCTTCATGGACTATTACTCACCGCTTTGGGGTCCCAGAGTGATTTCAACGATTAACGAACCCACGGTGTGTTTACGGTCGTCCATCAACACTCGCAGCTTTGGCCGATTCTCGCCCGCTTCATGGACTATTACTCACCGCTTTGGGGTCCTAGAGTGATTTCAACGATTAACGAACCCTGGGTGTGTTTACGGTCGGTCATCAACACTGCAGCTTTTGGCCGATTCTCGCCCGCTTCATGGACTATTACTCACTGCTTTGGGGTCCCAGAGTGATTTCAACGATTATCAACACCAGCTTTTGGCCGATTCTCGCCCGCTTTATGGACTATTACTCACCGCTTTGGGGTCCCATGATTTCAACATTACACCCTGGTGTGTTTACGTGTCGCATCAACACTTTTGGCCGATTCTCGCCCGCTTCATGGACTATTACTCACTGCTTTGGGGTCCTAGAGTGATTTCAACGATTAACGAACCCTCGGTGTGTTTACGTGTCGGGCCATCAACACTCACAGCTTTTGGCCGATTCTCGCCCGCTTCATGGACTATTACTCACTGCTTTGGGGTCCCAGAGTGATTTCATTACGATTTAACGAACCCTCGGGTGTGTTTACGTTTGGGGTCATCAACACTCGCAGCTTTGGCCACTCGCAGCTCTCGCCCGCTTCATGGACTATTACTCACTGCTTTGGGGTCCCAGTGATTTCAACGATTAACGAACCCTCGGGTGTTTACGGTCGGTCATCAACACTCGCAGCTTTGGCCTCGATTTGGCCGATTCTCGCCCGCTTCATGGACTATTACTCACCGCTTTGGGGTCCCAGAGTGATTTCAACGATTAACGAACCCTGGGGTGTGTTTACGTGTCGGTCATCAACACTCGCAGTTTTGGCCGATTCTGGCCCGTTTCATGGACTATTACTCACAGTTTTGGGGTCCTAGAGTGATTTACACGATTAACGAACCCTGGGTGTGTTTACGTGTCGGTCATCAACACTCGCAGTTTTGGCCGATTCTGGCCCGTTTCATGGACTATTACTCACTGTTTTGGGGTCCCAGAGTGATTTCAACGATTAACGAACCCTGGGGTGTGTTTACGTGTCGGTCATCAACACTCGCAGTTTTGGCCGATTCTGGCCCGTTTCATGGACTATTACTCACTGTTTTGGGGTCCCAGAGTGATTTCAACGATTAACGAACCCTGGGTGTGTTTACGTGTCGGTCATCAACACTCGCAGTTTTGGCCGATTCTGGCCCGTTTCATGGACTATTACTCACTGTTTTGGGGTCCTAGAGTGATTACAACGATTACCGAACCCTGGGGTGTGTTTACGTGTCGGTCATCAACACTCGCAGTTTTGGCCGATTCTGGCCCGTTTCATGGACTATTACTCACTGTTTTGGGGTCCCCTAGAGTGATTTCAACACTGATTAATGGACTATTACTCACTGCTTTGGGGTCCTAGAGTGATTTACGGGTGTGTTTACGTCGGCCATCAACACTCGCAGCTTTTGGCCGATTCTCGCCCGCTTCATGGACTATTACTCACCGCTTTGGGGTCCTAGAGTGATTTCAACGATTAACGAACCCTCGGTGTGTTTACGTGTCGGTCATCAACACTCGCAGCTTTTGGCCGATTCGCCCGCTTCATGGACTATTACTCACTGCTTTGGGGTCCCAGAGTGATTTCACGATTAACGAACCCTGGGTGTGTTTACGTGTTTACTCACCGTCATCAACACTCGCAGCTTTGGCCGATTCTCGCCCGCTTCATGGACTATTACTCACCGCTTTGGGGTCCCAGAGTGATTTCAACGATTAACGAACCCTAGGGTGCGTTTACGTGTCGGTCATCAACACTCGCAGTTTTGGCCGATTCTGGCCCGTTTGATGGACTATTACTCACTGTTTTGGTGTCCTAGAGTAATTTCCACGATTAACGAACCCTGGGTGCGTTTACGTGTCGGTCATCAACACTCGCAGTTTTGGCCAATTCTGGCCCGTTTCATGGACTATTACTCACTATTTTGGGGTCCTAGAGTGATTTCCACGATTAACGAGCCCTGGGTGTGGTTACGTGTCGGTCATCAGCACTCGCAGTTTTGGCCGATTCTGGCCCGTTTCATGGACTATTACTCACTGTTTTGGGGTCCCAGAGTGATTTCCACGATTAACGAACCCTGGGGTGCGTTTACGGTCGGTCATCATCAACACTGCAGCTTTGGCCGATTCTCGCCCGCTTCATGGACTATTACTCACTGCTTTGGGGTCCTAGAGTGATTTCAACGATTAACTAACCCTCGGGTGTGTTTAACAACAACACTGCAGTTTTGGCCGATTCTCGCCCGCTTCATGGACTATTACTCACGCTTTGGGGTCCTAGAGTGATTTCAACGATTAACAAACCCTGGTGTGTTTACGGTCGGGCCATCAACACTCGCAGTTTTGGCCGATTCTGGCCCGTTTCATGGACTATTACTCACTGTTTTGGGGTCCCAGAGTGATTTCAACGATTAACGAACCCTGGGGTGTGTTTACGTGTCGGTCATCAACACTCGCAGTTTTGTCCGATTCTGGCCCGTTTCATGGACTATTACTCACTGTTTTGGGGTCCCAGAGTGATTTCAATGATTAACGAACCCTAGGGTGTGTTTACGTGTCGGCCATCAACACTCACAGTTTTGGCCGATTCTGGCCCGTTTCATGGACTATTACTCACCGTTTTGGGGTCCCAGAGTGATTTCAACGATTAACGAACCCTGGGTGTGTTTACGTCGGGTCATCAACACTGCAGCTTTTGGCCGATTCTCGCCCGCTTCATGGACTATTACTCACTGCTTTGGGGTCCTAGAGTGATTTCAACGATTAACGAACCCACTCGGGTGTTTATGGACTATTACTCACTGTTTGGGGTCATCAACACTCGCAGTTTACGTTTTCATCAACACTGCATTTTGCCCGCGCCCGTTTCATGGACTATTACTCACTGTTTTGGGGTCCTAGAGTGATTTCAACGATTAACGAACCCTGGGGTGTGTTTACGTGTCGGTCATCAACACTCGCATCAACACTCAGCTTTTGGCCGATTCTCGCCCGCTTCATGGACTATTACTCACTGCTTTGGGGTCCCAGAGTGATTTCAACGATTAACGAACCCCGGGTGTGTTTACGTGTCGGTCATCAACACTCGCAGCTTTTGGCCGATTCTCGCCCGCTTCATGGACTATTACTCACCGCTTTTGGGGTCCCAGAGTGATTTCACGATTAGAACCCTCGGTGTGTTTACGTGTCGGTCATCAACACTCTCGCAGCTTTTGGCCGATTCTCGCCCGCTTCATGGACTATTACTCACTGCTTTGGGGTCCCAGAGTGATTTCAACGATTAACGAACCCTGGGGTGTGTTTACGTGTCGGTCATCAACACTCAGCAGCTTTGCCGATTCGCCCGCTTCATGGACTATTACTCACTGCTTTGGGGTCCTAGAGTGATTTCAACGATTAACGAACCCTCGGGTGTGTTTACACTGTCTTTGGCCGATCATCAACACTCTCAGCTTTCCTGGCCGATTCTTTACGGTCGCATCAACACTGCAGCTTTGGCCGATTCTCGCCCGCTTCATGGACTATTACTCACTGCTTTGGGGTCCCAGAGTGATTTCAACGATTAACGAACCCTGGGTGTGTTACGTGTCGGTCATCAACACTCAGCTTTGGCCGATTCTCGCCCGCTTCATGGACTATTACTCACCGCTTTGGGGTCCTATTTCACGATTAACGAACCCCGGGGTGTGTGTTACGTGTCGGGTCATCAACACTCAACACTCGCAGCTGGCCGATTCTCGCCCGCTTCATGGACTATTACTCACCGCTTTGGGGTCCCAGAGTGATTTCAACGATTAACGAACCCTCGGGTGTGTTTACGTGTCGGGGTCATCAACACTCAGCTTTTGGCCGATTCTGGCCGATTCCCCCGCTTCATGGACTATTACTCACTGCTTTGGGGTCCCAGAGTGATTTCAACGATTAACGAACCCTCGGGTGTGTTTACGTGTTTCGGTCATCAACACTCGCAGCTTTGGCCGATTCTCGCCCGCTTCATGGACTATTACTCACCGCTTTGGGGTCCCAGAGTGATTTCAACGATTAACGAACCCTGGGTGTGTTTACGTGTCGGTCATCAACACTCGCAGCTTTTGGCCGATTCTCGCCCGCTTCATGGACTATTACTCACCGCTTTGGGGTCCCAGAGTGATTTCAACGATTAACGAACCCTCGGGTGTGTTTACGGTCGGTCATCAACACTCGCAGCTTTTGGCCGATTCTCGCCCGCTTCATGGACTATTACTCACTGCTTTGGGGTCCTAGAGTGATTTCAACGATTAACGAACCCTCGGGTGTGTTTACGTGTCGGTCATCAACACTGCAGCTTTGGCCGATTCTCGCCCGCTTCATGGACTATTACTCACTGCTTTGGGGTCCCAGAGTGATTTCAACGATTAACGAACCCTCGGGTGTGTTTACGTGTCGTCGGCATCAACACTCGCAGTTTTGGCCGATTCTCGCCCGCTTCATGGACTATTACTCACTGCTTTGGGGTCCTAGAGTGATTTCAACGATTAACGAACCCTCGGGTGTGTTTACGTGTTGGGTCATCAACACTCGCAGCTTTGCCGATTCTCGCCCGCTTCATGGACTATTACTCACCGCTTTGGGGTCCCAGAGTGATTTCCAACGATTAACGAACCCTCAACACACTGCAGTGTTTACGCCCGTTTCATGGACTATCAACACTCCCAGAGCAGCTTTAACGCCGATTCGGTCATCAACACTCGCAGCTTTGGCGATTCCGCCCGCTTCATGGACTATTACTCACTGCTTTGGGGTCCCAGAGTGATTTCAACGATTAACGAACCCTGGGGTGTTTACGTGTCGGTCATCAACACTGCAGCTTTTGGCCGATTCTCGCCCGCTTCATGGACTATTACTCACCGCTTTGGGGTCCCAGAGTGATTTCACGATTAACGAACCCTCGGTGTGTTTACGTGTCGGTCATCAACACTCAGCTTTTGGCCGATTCTCGCCCGCTTTCATGGACTATTACTCACTGCTTTGGGGTCCCAGAGTGATTTCACGATTAACGAACCCTCGGGTGTGATTCTTTTCATGGACTATTACTCACCGGTCATCAGTGATTTCTCGAACCCTGCAGTTTCAACACTCGCAGCCGATTCTCGCCCGCTTCATGGACTATTACTCACTGCTTTGGGGTCCCAGAGTGATTTCAACGATTAACGAACCCTGTGTGTTACGTGTCGGTCATCAACACTCGCAGCTTTTGGCCGATTCGCCCGCTTCATGGACTATTACTCACTGCTTTGGGGTCCCAGAGTGATTTCAACGATTAACGAACCCTCGGTGTGTTTACGTGTCGGTCATCAACACTCACAGTTTTGGCCGATTCTGGCCCGTTTCATGGACTATTACTCAGTGTTTTGGGGTCCCAGAGTGATTTCAACGATTAACGAACCCTGGGTGTGTTTACGTGTCGGTCATCAACACTCACAGTTTTGGCCGATTCTGGCCCGTTTCATGGACTATTACTCACTGTTTTGGGGTCCCAGAGTGATTTCAACGATTAACGAACCCTGGGGTGTGTTTACGTGTCGGGTCATCAACACTCAGCAGCTTTTGGCCGATTCTGGCCCGCTTCATGGACTATTACTCACTGCTTTTGGGGTCCTAGAGTGATTTCAACGATTAACCCGCCCTCGGGACTATTACTCACGTTTGGGGTCCTAGAGTGATTTCATCAACACCCGCAGCTTTACGGTCGGCATCAACACTCGCCCGATTCGCCCGCTTCATGGACTATTACTCACCGCTTTGGGGTCCCAGAGTGATTTCAACGATTAACGAACCCCGGGTGTGTTTACGTGTCGGTCATCAACACTCGCAGTTTTGGCCGATTCTGGCCCGTTTCATGGACTATTACTCACTGTTTTGGGGTCCCAGAGTGATTTCAACGATTAACGAACCCTGGGTGTGTTTACGTCGGTCATCAACACTGCAGCTTTGGCCGATTCGCCCGCTTTACTCATGGACTATTACTCACTGCTTTGGGGTCCCTCAGAGGGGTCCTAGAGTGATTTCAACGATTAACGAACCCTCGGGTGTTTACGTGTCGGTCATCAACACTCGCAGCTTTTGGCCGATTCTCGCCCGCTTCATGGACTATTACTCACTGCTTTGGGGTCCCAGAGTGATTTCAACGATTAACGAACCCTCGGGTGTGTTTACGTCGGGCCATCAACACTCGCAGCTTTTGGCCGATTCTCGCCCGCTTCATGGACTATTACTCACCGCTTTGGGGTCCCAGAGTGATTTCAACGATTAACGAACCCTGGGTGTGTTTACGTGTCGGTCATCAACACTCGCAGTTTTGGCCGATTCTGGCCCGTTTCATGGACTATTACTCACTGTTTTGGGGTCCTAGAGTGATTACAACGATTAACGAACCCTGGGGTGTGTTTACGTGTCGGTCATCAACACTCGCAGTTTTGGCCGATTCTGGCCCGTTTCATGGACTATTACTCACTGTTTTGGGGTCCCAGAGTGATTTCAACGATTAACGAACCCTGGGTGTGTTTACGGTCGGCCATCAACACTGCAGCTTTTGGCCGATTCTCGCCCAACACTGCAGCTTTGGCCGATTCTCGCCCGCTTCATGGACTATTACTCACTGCTTTGGGGTCCAGAGTGATTTCAACGATTAACGAACCCGGGTGTGTTTACGGTCGGTCAACAACACTCGCAGTTTTGGCCGATTCTCGCCCGCTTTATGGACTATTACTCACTGCTTTGGGGTCCCAGAGTGATTTCAACGATTAACGAACCCTTCGGGTGTGCGCGTTTGGGGTCGTCGGTCATCAACACTCGCAGTTTTGGCCGATTCTGGCCCGTTTCATGGACTATTACTCAGTGTTTTGGGGTCCCAGAGTGATTTCAACGATTAACGAACCCTGGGTGTGTTTACGTGTCGGTCATCAACACTCGCAGTTTTTGCCGATTCTGGCCCGTTTCATGGACTATTACTCACTGTTTTGGGGTCCCGTAGTGATTTCAACGATTAACGAACCCTGGGGTGTGTTTACGTGTCGGTCATCAACACTCGCAGTTTTGGCCGATTCTGGCCCGTTTCATGGACTATTACTCACTGTTTTGGGGTCCCAGAGTGATTTACACGATTAACGAACCCTGGGGTGTGTTTACGTGTCGGTCATCAACACTCGCAGTTTTGGCCGATTCTGGCCCGTTTCATGGACTATTACTCACTGTTTTGGGGTCCTAGAGTGATTTCAACGATTAACTAAACCCTGGTTTACGTTTGGTCATCAACACTCGCGCTTTTACCGATTCGCCCGCTTCATGGACTATTACTCACTGCTTTGGGGTCCTAGAGTGATTTCAACGATTAACCCGGGTGTGTTTACGTTCATGCAGTTTTGCCGATTCTATTCATGGACTATTACTCACTGCTTTGGGGTCCCAGAGTGATTTCAACGATTAACGAACCCTCGGGTGTGTTTACGTGTCGGTCATCAACACTCGCAGCTTTGGCCGATTCTCGCCCGCTTCATGGACTATTACTCACCGCTTTGGGGTCCCAGAGTGATTTCAACGATTAACGAACCCTCGGGTGTTTACGTGTCGGTCATCAACACTCGCAGCTTTTGGCCGATTCTCGCCCGCTTCATGGACTATTACTCACCGCTTTGGGGTCCCAGAGTGATTTCAACGATTAACGAACCCCTGGGTGTGTTTACGTTTGGTCATCAACACTGCAGCTTTTGGCCGATTCTCGCCCGCTTCATGGACTATTACTCACTGCTTTGGGGTCCTAGAGTGATTTCAACGATTAACGAACCCTGGGTGTTTACGTGTCGGGGTCATCAACACTCCCTCGGGTGTGTTTACGTGTCGGTTCAACACTGCAGCTTTCCCTCGCCCGCTTCATGGACTATTACTCACTGCTTTGGGGTCCCAGAGTGATTTCAACGATTAACGAACCCCGGGTGTGTTTACGGTCGGTCATCAACACTCGCAGCTTTTGGCCGATTCTCGCCCGCTTTCATGGACTATTACTCACCGCTTTGGGGTCCCAGAGTGATTTCAACGATTAACGAACCCTCGGTGTGTTTACGTGTCGGTCATCAACACTCGCAGCTTTTGGCCGATTCTCGCCCGCTTTCATGGACTATTACTCACCGCTTTGGGGTCCTGAGAGTGATTTCAACGATTAACGAACCCTGGTGTGTTTACGTGTTTCGGCCATCAACACTCAGCTTTTGGCCGATTCTCGCCCGCTTCATGGACTATTACTCACTGCTTTGGGGATTTCAACGATTAAGTGATTGTGTTTACGATTATCAACACTCGAATTCTCGCCCGCTTTCATGGACTATTACTCACCGGGGGTCCCAGAGTGATTTCAACGATTAACGAACCCTGGGGTGCGTACGTCGGTCATCACTCACTGCAGCTTTTGGCCGATTCTCGCCCGCTTCATGGACTATTACTCACTGCTTTGGGGTCCTAGAGTGATTTCAACGATTAACGAACCCTGGGTGTGTTTTACGTGTCGGTCATCAACACTGCAGCTTTGGCCGATTCTCGCCCGTTTCATGGACTATTACTCACTGTTTTGGGGTTCCAGAGTGATTTCCACGATTAACGAACCCTGGGTGTTTTTACGTGTCGGTCATCAACACTCGCAGTTTTGGCCGATTCTGGCCCGTTTCATGGACTATTACTCACACCGCTTTGGGGTCCCAGAGTGATTTCAACGATTAACGAACCCTCGGGTGTGTTTACGTGTCGGTCATCAACACTGCAGCTTTTGGCCGATTCTCGCCCGCTTCATGGACTATTACTCACTGCTTTGGGGTCCCAGAGTGATTTCAACGATTAACGAACCCTCGGGTGTGTTTACGTGTCGGTCATCAACACTCAGCAGGCCGATTCGCCCGCTTCCGATGGCCCGCTTCATGGACTATTACTCACTGCTTTGGGGTCCTAGAGTGATTTCAACGATTAACGAACCCTGGGTGTGTTTACGTGTCGGTCATCAACACTCGCAGCTTTTGGCCGATTCTCGCCCGCTTCATGGACTATTACTCACTGCTTTGGGGTCCCAGAGTGATTTCACGATTAACGAACCCTCGGGTGTGTTTACGTGTCGGGCCATCAACACTCGCAGCTTTGGCCGATTCTCGCCCGCTTCATGGACTATTACTCACCGCTTTGGGGTCCTAGAGTGATTTCAACGATTAACGAACCCTCGGTGTGTTTACGTGTCGGCCATCAACACTCGCAGCTTTTGGCCGATTCTCGCCGCTTTCATGGACTATTACTCACCGCTTTGGGGTCCCAGAGTGATTTCACGATTAACGAACCCCGGGTGTGTTTACGGTCGGGTCATCAACACTCGCAGTTTTGGCCGATTCTCGCCCGCTTTATGGACTATTACTCACCGCTTTGGGGTCCCAGAGTGATTTCAACGATTAACGAACCCTCGGTGTGTTTACGTGTCGGCCATCAACACTGCAGCTTTTGGCCGATTCTCGCCCGCTTCATGGACTATTACTCACTGTTTTGGGGTCCCAGAGTGATTTCAACGATTAACGAACCCTGGGGTGCGTTTACGTGTCGGTCATCAACACTCGCAGTTTTGGCCGATTCTGGCCCGTTTCATGGACTATTACTCACTGTTTTGGGGTCCCAGAGTGATTTGAACGATTAACGAACCCTGGTGGCGTTTACGTGTCGGTCATCAACACTCGCAGTTTTGGCCGATTCGGCCCGCTCATGGACTATTACTCACTGCAGGGGTCCTTGATTTCAACGATTAACGAACCCTGTTGTTTACGGTCGGTCATCAACACTCGCAGCTTTTGGCCGATTCTCGCCCGCTTCATGGACTATTACTCACCGCTTTGGGGTCCTAGAGTGATTTCAACGATTAACGAACCCTGGCGGTGTGTTTACGTGTCGGTCATCAACACTCACAGTTTTGGCCGATTCTGGCCCGTTTCATGGACTATTACTCACTGTTTTGGGGTCCTAGAGTGATTTCAACGATTAACGAACCCTGGGTGTGTTTACGTGTCGGTCATCAACACTCACAGTTTTGGCCGATTCTGGCCCGTTTCATGGACTATTACTCACTGTTTTGGGGTCCCAGAGTGATTTCAACGATTAACGAACCCTGGGGTGTGTTTACGTGTCGGTCATCAACACTCGCAGTTTTGGCCGATTCTCGCCCGCTTCATGGACTATTACTCACCGCTTTGGGGTCCTAGTGATTTCAACGATTATTAACCCTGGGTGTGTTTACGATTCATCAACACTCAGCTTTTGGCCGATTCGCCCGCTGTCATGGACTATTACTCACTGCTTTGGGGTCCTAGAGTGATTTCATTAACACCCTGGGTGTTTACGTGTCGGTCATCAACACTCGCAGCTTTGGCCGATTCTCGCCCTTTCATGGACTATTACTCACTTTTTTGGGGTCCCAGAGTGATTTCAACGATTAACGAACCCTGGGTGTGTTTACGTCGGTCATCAACACTCGCAGTTTTGGCCGATTCTGGCCCGTTTCATGGACTATTACTCACAGTTTTTGGGTCCCAGAGTGATTGCCACGATTAACGAACCCTTGGTGCGTTCCCACGTCGGTCATCAACACTCGCAGTTATGGCCGATTCTGGACCGTTTCATGGACTATTACTCACTGCTTTGGGGTCCTAGAGTGATTACAACGATTACCGAACCCTGGGGTGTGTTTACGTGTCGGTCATCAACACTCGTAGTTTTGGCCGATGCTGGCCCGTTTCATGGACTATTACTCACTTTTTTGGGGTCCCAGAGTGATTTCAACGATTAACGATTTTACGTGTTTGGTCATCAACACTTAACCGATTCCCCCGCTTCATGGACTATTACTCACCGCTTTGGGGTCCTGAGTGATTTCAACGATTAACAACTCGGGTGTTTACGTTGGTCATCAACACTGCAGCTTTTGGCCGATTCTCGCCCGCTTCATGGACTATTACTCACTGCTTTGGGGTCCTAGAGTGATTTCAACGATTAACGAACCCCGGGTGTGTTTACGTTACGTGTTGGTCATCAACACTCGCAGCTTTTGGCCGATTCTCGCCCGCTTCATGGACTATTACTCACTGCTTTGGGGTCCCAGAGTGATTTCAACGATTAACGAACCCTGGGTGTGTTTACGTGTCGGTCATCAACACTCGCAGTTTTGGCCGATTCTGGCCCGTTTCATGGACTATTACTCACTGTTTTGGGGTCCCAGAGTGATTTCCACGATTAACGAACCCTAGGGTGCGTTTACGTGTCGGTCATCAACACTCGCAGTTTTGGCCGATTCTGGCCCGTTTCATGGACTATTACTCACTGTTTTGGGGTCCCAGAGTGATTTCCACGATTAACGAACCACTGCTTTGGGGTCCCAGAGTGATTTCATGATTAACGAACCTTGTGTTTACGGTCGGTCATCAACACTGCAGCTTTTGGCCGATTCTCGCCCGCTTCACTATTACTCACCGCTTTGGGGTCCCAGAGTGATTTCAACGATTAACGAACCCTCGGGTGTGTTTACGGTCGGTCATCAACACTCGCAGTTTTGGCCGATTCTGGCCGGTTTGATGGACTATTACTCACTGTTTTGGGGTCCCAGAGTGATTTCAATGATTAACAAACCCTGGGTGTGTTTACGTGTCGGTCATCAACACTCGCAGTCTTGGCCGATTCTGGCCCGTTTCATGGACTATTACTCACAGTTTTTGGGTCCCAGAGTGATTGCCACGATTAACGAACCCTGGGGTGTGTTTACGTGTCGGTCATCAACACTGCAGCTTTTGGCCGATTCTCGCCCGCTTCATGGACTATTACTCACTGCTTTGGGGTCCTAGAGTGATTTCAACGATTAACGAACCCTCGGTGTGTTTTACGTGTCGGTCATCAACACTCGCAGTTTTGGCCGATTCTGGCCCGTTTCATGGACTATTACTCACTGTTTTGGGGTCCCAGAGTGATTTCCACGATTAACGAACCCTTGGTGTGTTTACGTGTCGGTCATCAACACTCGCAGTTTTGGCCGATTCTGCCCGTTTCATGGACTATTACTCACTGGTTTTGGGGTCCCAGAGTGATTTCAACGATTAACGAACCCTCGGTGTGTTTTACGTGTCGGTCATCAACACTCGCAGCTTTGGCCGATTCGCCCGCTTCATGGACTATTACTCACTGCTTTGGGGTCCCAGAGTGATTTCACGATTAACGAACCCTGGGTGTGTTTACGTGTCGGTCATCAACACTCGCAGTTTTGGCCGATTCTGGCCCGTTTCATGGACTATTACTCACTGTTTTGGGGTCCCAGAGTGATTTCAACGATTAACGAACCCTGGGGTGTGTTTACGTGTCGGTCATCAACACTCGCAGTTTTGGCCGATTCTGGCCCGTTTCATGGACTATTACTCACTGTTTTGGGGTCCTAGAGTGATTTACACGATTAACGAACCCTGGGTGTGTTTACGTGTTGTCATCAACACTCGCAGTTTTGGCCGATTCTGGCCCGTTTCATGGACTATTACTCACAGTTTTGGGGTCCCAGAGTGATTTCCACGATTAACGAACCCTGGGTGTGTTTACGTGTCGGTCATCAACACTCGCAGTTTTGGCCGATTCTGGCCCGTTTCATGGACTATTACTCACTGTTTTGGGGTCCTAGAGTGATTTCCACGATTAACGAACCCTCGGTGCGTTTACGTGTCGGTCATCAACACTCGCAGTTTTGGCCGATTCTGGCCCGTTTCATGGACTATTACTCACTGATTTGGGGTCCCAGAGTGATTTCCATGATTAACGAACCCTCGGGTGTGTTTTACGTGTCGGGGGTCCATCAACACTCGCAGCTTTTTACGGCCAACACTCGCATTTTGGCCGATTCGCCCGCTTCATGGACTATTACTCACCGCTTTGGGGTCCCAGAGTGATTTCAACGATTAACGAACCCTGGGTGTGTTTACGTGTTGGCATCAACACTCGCAGCTTTTGGCCGATTCTCGCCCGCTTCATGGACTATTACTCACGCTTTTGGGGTCCTAGAGTGATTTCAACGATTAACGAACCCTGGGTGTGTTTACGGTTTCGGTCATCAACACTCGCAGCTTTTGGCCGATTCGCCCGCTTCATGGACTATTACTCACTGCTTTGGGGTCCCAGAGTGATTTCAACGATTAACGAACCCTGGGGTGTGTTTACGTGTCGGTCATCAACACTCGCAGTTTTGGCCGATTCTGGCCCGTTTCATGGACTATTACTCACTGTTTTGGGGTCCCAGAGTGATTTCAACGATTAACGAACCCTGGGGTGTGTTTAGGTGTCGGTCATCAACACTCGCAGTTTTGGCCGATTCTGGCCCGTTTCATGGACTATTACTCACTGTTTTGGGGTCCCAGAGTGATTTCAACGATTAACGAACCCCTGGTGTGTTTTAACGACGTGTGTTTACGGTCATCAACACTGCAGCTTTTGGCCGATTCTCGCCCGCTTCATGGACTATTACTCACTGCTTTGGGGTCCCAGAGTGATTTCAACGATTAACGAACCCTCGGTGTGTTTACGTGTTGGTCATCAACACTGCAGCTTTGGCCGATTCTCGCCCGCTTCATGGACTATTACTCACCGCTTTGGGGTCCTAGAGTGATTTCAACGATTAACGAACCCTCGGGTGTTTTTACGGGTCATCAACACTCGCAGCTTTGGCCGATTCTCGCCCGCTTCATGGACTATTACTCACTGCTTTGGGGTCCCAGAGTGATTTCAACGATTAACGAACCCTCGGGTGTGTTTACGTGTCGGTCATCAACACTGCAGCTTTGGCCGATTCTCGCCCGCTTCATGGACTATTACTCACCGCTTTGGGGTCCCAGAGTGATTTCAACGATTAACGAACCCCGGTGTGTTTACGTGTCGGTCATCAACACTCAGCTTTTGGCCGATTCGCCCGCTTCATGGACTATTACTCACCGCTTTGGGGTCCCAGAGTGATTTCAACGATTAACTAACCCTCGGTGTGTTTTCTCGCGCTTTATGGACTATTACGGGGTCCTAGAGTCATTTCACTTAACAGCTTTTACGGCCGATTTTGGCCCGCTTCATGGACTATTACTCACTGCTTTGGGGTCCTAGAGTGATTTCAACGATTAACGAACCCTGGTGTTTACGTGTCGGTCATCAACACTGCAGCTTTGGCCAATTCTGGCCCGTTTCATGGACTATTACTCACTGTTTCGGGGTCCCAGAGTGATTTCCACGATTAACGAACCCTGGGTGTGTTTACGTGTCGGTCATCAACACTCGCATTTTTGGCCGATTCTGGCCCGTTTCATGGACTATTACTCACTGTTTTGGGGTCCCAGAGTGATTTCCACGATTAACGAACCCTGGGGTGTGTTTACGTGTCGGTCATCAACACTCGCAGTTTTGGCCGATTCTGGCCCGTTTCATGGACTATTACTCACTGTTTTGGGGTCCTAGAGTGATTTCCATCGATTAACAACCCACTGCTTTGGGGTGTGATTTACGATTAACGAACCCTGTGTGTTTACGGTCATCATCAACACTCGCATTTTTGGCCAATTCTGGCCCGTTTCATGGACTATTACTCACTGTTTTGGGGTCCTAGAGTGATTTCCGCGATTAACGAGCCCTGGGTGTGGTCACGTGTCGGTCATCAGCACTCGCAGTTTTGGCCGATTCTGGCCCGTTTCGTGGACTATTACTCACTGTTTTGGGGTCCCAGAGTGATTTCCACGATTAACGAACCCTGGGTGCGTTTACGTGTCGGTCATCAACACTCAGCTTTGGCCGATTCTCGCCCGCTTCATGGACTATTACTCACTGCTTTGGGGTCCTAGAGTGATTTAACGATTAACGAACCCTGGGTGTGTTTACACGTCATCAACACTTCAAGCTTTTGGCCATCAACACTCGCAGTTTTCGCAGCCGATTCTCGCCCGCTTCATGGACTATTACTCACTGCTTTGGGGTCCTAGAGTGATTTCAACGATTAACGAACCCTGGGTGTGTTTACGGTCGGGCCATCAACACTCGCAGCTTTTGGCCGATTCTCGCCCGCTTCATGGACTATTACTCACCGCTTTGGGGTCCCAGAGTGATTTCAACGATTAACGAACCCTGGGGTGTGTTTACGTGTCGGTCATCAACACTCGCAGTTTTGGCCGATTCTGGCCCGTTTCATGGACTATTACTCACTGTTTTGGGGTCCTAGAGTGATTTCAACGATTAACGAACCCCGGGTGTGTTTACGTGTCGGTCATCAACACTCGCAGTTTTGGCCGATTCTGGCCCGTTTCATGGACTATTACTCACTGTTTTGGGGTCCCAGAGTGATTTCAACGATTAACGAACCCTGGGGTGTGTTTACGTGTCGGTCATCAACACTCGCAGTTTTGGCCGATTCTGGCCCGTTTCATGGACTATTACTCACTGTTTTGGGGTCCCAGAGTGATTTCAACGATTAACGAACCCTGGGTGTGTTTACGTGTTTGGCCATCAACACTCGCAGCTTTTGGCCGATTCTCGCCCGCTTCATGGACTATTACTCACCGCTTTGGGGTCCTAGAGTGATTTCAACGATTAACGAACCCTCGGTGTGTTTACGTGTCGGTCATCAACACACTGCAGCTTTTGGCCGATTCTCGCCCGCTTCATGGACTATTACTCACTGCTTTGGGGTCCTAGAGTGATTTCAACGATTAACGAACCCTGGTGTGTTTACGGTCGGTCATCAACACTCGCAGCTTTTGCCGATTCTCGCCCGCTTCATGGACTATTACTCACTGCTTTGGGGTCCTAGAGTGATTTCAACGATTAACGAACCCTGGGTGTGTTTACGTGTTGGCCATCAACACTCGCAGCTTTGGCCGATTCTCGCCCGCTTCATGGACTATTACTCACTGCTTTGGGGTCCCAGAGTGATTTCAACGATTAACGAACCCTCGGGTGTGTTTACGTGTCGGCCATCAACACTCGCAGCTTTTGGCCGATTCTGGCCCGTTTCATGGACTATTACTCACTGTTTTGGGGTCCCAGAGTGATTTTCACGATTAACGAACCCTGGGTGTGTTTACGTGTCGGTCATCAACACTCGCAGCTTTGGCCGATTCTCGCCCGCTTTCATGGACTATTACTCACCGCTTTGGGGTCCTAGAGTGATTTCAACGATTAACGAACCCGGGGTGTTTACGTTTGTCGGCCATCAACACTCGCAGCTTTGGCCGATTCTCGCCCGCTTCATGGACTATTACTCACCGCTTTGGGGTCCCAGAGTGATTTCACGATTAACTAACCCTTTGGGGTCCGTTTACGTGTCGGTCATCAACACTCAACACTCTTTTTTGCCGATTCTCGCCCGCTTCATGGACTATTACTCACTGCTTTGGGGTCCCAGAGTGATTTCAACGATTAACGAACCCTGGGGTGTGTTTACGTGTCGGTCATCAACACTCGCAGTTTTGGCCGATTCTGGCCCGTTTCATTGACTATTACTCACCGTTTTGGGGTCCCAGAGTGATTTCAACGATTAACAAACCCTGGGTGTGTTTACGTGTTTGGGTCATCAACACTCGCAGCTTTTGGCCGATTCTCGCCCGCTTCATGGACTATTACTCACTGCTTTGGGGTCCTAGAGTGATTTCAACGATTAACGAACCCCGGGTGTGTTTACGTGTCGGTCATCAACACTCGCAGCTTTTGGCCGATTCTCGCCCGCTTCATGGACTATTACTCACTGTTTTGGGGTCCCAGAGTGATTTCAACGATTAACGAACCCTCGGTGTGTTTACGTGTCGGTCATCAACACTCGCAGTTTTGGCCGATTCTGGCCCGTTTGATGGACTATTACTCACTGTTTTGGGGTCCTAGAGTGATTTCAATGATTAACGAACCCTGGGTGTGTTTACGTGTCGGTCATCAACACTCACAGTCTTGGCCGATTCTGGCCCGTTTCATGGACTATTACTCACAGTTTTGGGGTCCCAGAGTGATTTCAACGATTAACGAACCCTAGGGGTGTGTTTACGTGTCGGTCATCAACACTCGCAGTTTTGGCCGATTCTGGCCCGTTTCATGGACTATTACTCACCGTTTTGGGGTCCCAGAGTGATTTCACGATTAACGAACCCTGGGTGTGTTTACGTGTCGGTCATCAACACTGCAGCTTTGGCCGATTCTCGCCCGCTTCATGGACTATTACTCACTGCTTTGGGGTCCCAGAGTGATTTCAATTATTAACGAACCCTCGGGTGTGTTTACGTGTCCCAGGTCATCAACACTCGCAGCTTTCAACACTGCCGATTCCGATTCGCCCGCTTCATGGACTATTACTCACCGCTTTGGGGTCCTAGAGTGATTTCACGATTAACGAACCCTCGGTGTGTTTACGTGTCGGTCATCAACACTCGCAGTTTTGGCCGATTCTGGCCGATTTCGCCCGCTTCATGGACTATTACTCACTGTTTTGGGGTCCCAGAGTGATTTCAACGATTAACGAACCCTGGGGTTTGTCGGTCATCAACACTCGCAGTTTTGGCCGATTCTGGCCCGTTTCATGGACTATTACTCACTGTTTTGGGGTCCCAGAGTGATTTCAATGATTAACAAACCCTGGGTGTGTTTACGTGTCGGTCATCAACACTCGCAGTTTTGGCCGATTCTGGCCCGTTTCATGGACTATTACTCACTGTTTTGGGGTCCTAGAGTGATTTCAACGATTAACGAACCCTGGGGTGTGTTTACGTGTCGGTCATCAACACTCGCAGTTTTGGCCGATTCTGGCCCGTTTCATGGACTATTACTCACTGTTTTGGGGTCCTAGAGTGATTTCAACGATTAACGAACCCTAGGGTGTGTTTACGTGTCGGTCATCAACACTCAGAGTTTTGGCCGATTCTGGCCCGTTCCATGGACTATTACTCACTGTTTTGGGGTCCTAGAGTGATTTCACGATTAACGAACCCTGGGTGTGTTTACGTCGGTCATCAACACTCGCAGCTTTTGGCCGATTCTCGCCCGCTTCATGGACTATTACTCACTGCTTCCCAGAGGATTTCAATTATTAACAACCCTGGTGTGTTTACGGTGGTCGGCATCAACACTCGTGATTTCCGATTCGATTTCATGGACTATTACTCACTGCTTTGGGGTCCTAGAGTGATTTCAACGATTAACGAACCCGGGTGTTTACGTTTTTTACGGTCGGTCATCAACACTCGCAGCTTTTGGCCGATTCTCGCCCGCTTCATGGACTATTACTCACCGCTTTGGGGTCCTAGAGTGATTTCAACGATTAACGAACCCTCGGGTGTGTTTACGTGTCGGTCATCAACACTCTGCAGCTTTGGCCGATTCTGGCCCGTTTCATGGACTATTACTCACTGTTTTGGGGTCCTAGAGTGATTACAACGATTAACGAACCCTGGGGTGTGTTTACGTGTCGGTCATCAACACTCGCAGTTTTGGCCGATTCTGGCCCGTTTCATGGACTATTACTCACTGTTTTGGGGTCCTAGAGTGATTTCAACGATTAACGAACCCTGGGTGTGTTTACGTGTTTGGCCATCAACACTATTACTCACAGCTTTTGGCCGATTCGCCCGCTTCATGGACTATTACTCACTTTGCCGATTTGGGGTCCTATTACTCACCGCTTTGGGGTCCCAGAGTGATTTCAACGATTAACGAACCCTGGGTGTGTTTACGTGTCGGTCATCAACACTCGCAGTTTTGGCCGATTCTGGCCCGTTTCATGGACTATTACTCACTGTTTTGGGGTCCCAGAGTGATTTCAACGATTAACGAACCCTGGGGTGTGTTTACGATTAACGAACCCTGGTCATCAATCAACACTCGCAGCTTTGGCCGATTCTCGCCCGCTTCATGGACTATTACTCACCGCTTTGGGGTCCTAGAGTGATTTCAACGATTAACGAACCCTGGGTTGCGTTTACGTGTCGGTCATCAACACTCGCAGTTTTGGCCGATTCTGGCCCGTTTCATGGACTATTACTCAATGTTTTGGGGTCCCAGAGTGATTTGAACGATTAACGAACCCTGGTTGCGTTTACGTGTCGGTCATCAACACTCGCAGTTTTGGCCGATTCTGGCCCGTTTCATGGACTATTACTCACTGTTTTGGGGTCCCAGAGTGATTTCAACGATTAACGAACCCTGGGGTGTGTTTACGTGTCGGTCATCAACACTCGCAGTTTTGGCCGATTCTGGCCCGTTTCATGGACTATTACTCACTGCTTTTGGGGTCCTAGAGTGATTTCAACGATTAACGAACCCCGGGTGTGTTTACGTGTCGGTCATCAACACTCACAGCTTTTGGCCGATTCTCGCCCGCTTCATGGACTATTACTCACCGCTTTGGGGTCCTAGAGTGATTTCAACGATTAACGAACCCTGGGTGTGTTTACGTGTTTGGTCATCAACACTCACTGCAGTTTTGGCCGATTCTCGCCCGCTTCATGGACTATTACTCACTGCTTTGGGGTCCCAGAGTGATTTCAACGATTAACGAACCCTGGGTGTGTTTACGGTTCGGCCATCAACACTCTCAGCTTTGGCCGATTTTCGCCCGCTTCATGGACTATTACTCACTGCTTTGGGGTCCCAGAGTGATTTCAACTATTACTCACTGAATTTCAACGATTAACGAACCCTGGGGTGTGTTTACGTGTCGGTCATCAACACTCACAGTTTTGGCCGATTCTGGCCCGTTTCATGGACTATTACTCACTGTTTTGGGGTCCCAGAGTGATTTCAACGATTACCAAACCCTGGGGGTGTGTTTACGTGTCGGTCATCAACACTCGTAGTTTTGGCCGATTCTGGCCCGTTTCATGGACTATTACTCACTGTTTTGGGGTCCCAGAGTGATTTCAACGATTAACGAACCCTGGGGTGTGTTTACGTGTCGGTCATCAACACTCGCAGTTTTGGCCGATTCTGGCCCGTTTCATGGACTATTACTCACTGTTTTGGGGTCCCAGAGTGATTTCAACGATTAACGAACCCTGGGTGTGTTTACGGTCGGTCATCAACACTCGCAGCTTTGGCCGATTCTCGCCCGCTTTGGGGGACTATTACTCACCGCTTTGGGGTCCCTCGCAGAGTGATTTCATGGACTATTACTCACCGCTTTGGGGTCCTAGAGTGATTTCAACGATTAACGTGTCCTGGGTGTGTTTACGTCATCATCACACTCGCAGCTTTGGCCGATTCTGGCCCGTTTCATGGACTATTACTCACTGTTTTGGGGTCCTAGAGTGATTTCAACGATTAACGAACCCTGGGGTGTGTTTACGTGTCGGTCATCAACACTCGCAGTTTTGGCCGATTCTGGCCCGTTTCATGGACTATTACTCACTGTTTTGGGGTCCCAGAGTGATTTCAACGATTAACGAACCCTGGGGTGTGTTTACGGTCGGGTCATCAACACTCGCAGCTTTTGGCCGATTCTCGCCCGCTTCATGGACTATTACTCACTGCTTTGGGGTCCCAGAGTGATTTCAACGATTAACGAACCCCGGGGTGTGTTTACGGTCGGTCATCAACACTCTGCAGCTTTGGCCGATTCTCGCCCGCTTCATGGACTATTACTCACCGCTTTGGGGTCCTAGAGTGATTTCACGATTAACGAACCCTGGGTGTGTTTACGTGTCGGTCATCAACACTCGCAGCTTTTGGCCGATTCTCCCGCTTCATGGACTATTACTCACCGCTTTGGGGTCCCAGAGTGATTTCAACGATTAACGAACCCTCGGTGTGTTTTTACGTGTCGGTCATCAACACTCGCAGTTTTGGCCGATTCTGGCCCGTTTCATGGACTATTACTCACTGTTTTGGGGTCCTAGAGTGATTTCAACGATTAACGAACCCTGGGGTGTGTTTACGTGTCGGTCATCAACACTCAGTTTTGGCCGAGCTTTTGGCCGATTCTCGCCCGCTTCATGGACTATTACTCACTGCTTTTGGGGTCCCAGAGTGATTTCATGATTATTACACTAACCCTGGGTGTGTTTACGTGTCGGTCATCAACACTGCAGCTTTGGCCGATTCTCGCCCGCTTCATGGACTATTACTCACTGCTTTGGGGTCCTAGAGTGATTTCAACGATTAACGAACCCTCGGGTGTGTTCATCAACACTCAACACTGCAGCTTTTGGCCGATTCTCGCCCGCTTCATGGACTATTACTCACTGCTTTGGGGTCCCAGAGTGATTTCAACGATTAACGACCTCGGGTGTGTTTACGTTTCGCCATCAACACTCGCAGCTTTGGCCGATTCTGCCCGCTTCATGGACTATTACTCACCGCTTTGGGGTCCCAGAGTGATTTCAACGATTAACGAACCCTGGGGTGTGTTTACGTGTCGGTCATCAACACTCGCAGTTTTGGCCGATTCTGGCCCGTTTCATGGACTATTACTCACTGTTTTGGGGTCCCAGAGTGATTTCAACGATTAACGAACCCTGGGTGTGTTTACGTGTCGGTCATCAACACTCGCAGTTTTTGCCGATTCTGGCCCGTTTCATGGACTATTACTCACTGTTTTGGGGTCCCAGAGTGATTTCAATGATTAACGAACCCTGGGGTGTGTTTACGTGTCGGGTCATCAACACTGCAGCTTTGGCCGATTCTCGCCCGCTTCATGGACTATTACTCACTGCTTTGGGGTCCTAGAGTGATTTCCATTCGATTAATGGACTAACCACTCGGGGTGTGATTTACGATTAACGAACCCTTGGGTGTGTTTACGGTCAACACTGCAGCTTTGGCCGATTCTCGCCCGCTTCATGGACTATTACTCACTGCTTTGGGGTCCCAGAGTGATTTCAACGATTAACGAACCCTGGGTGTGTTTACGTTTGGTCATCAACACTCGCAGCTTTTGGCCGATTCTCGCCCGCTTCACTATTACTCACACGCTTTGGGGTCCCAGAGTGATTTCAACGATTAACGAACCCTCGGGTGTTTACGTGTCGGGCCATCAACACTCGCAGCTTTTGGCCGATTCTCGCCCGCTTCATGGACTATTACTCACTGCTTTGGGGTCCTAGAGTGATTTCAACGATTAACGAACCCTCGGTGTGTTTACGTGTCGGTCATCAACACTCGCAGCTTTTGGCCGATTCTCGCCCGCTTTCATGGACTATTACTCACTGCTTTGGGGTCCCAGAGTGATTTCAACCCGATTAATGGACTATTACTCACTGCTTTGGGGTCCCAGAGTGATTTCAACGATTAACTAACCCCTGGTGTGTTTACGTGTCGGTCATCAACACTCGCAGCTTTGGCCGATTCTCGCCCGCTTCATGGACTATTACTCACTGTTTTGGGGTCCTAGAGTGATTTCAACGATTAACGAACCCTGGGTGTGTTTACGTGTCGGTCATCAACACTCGCAGTTTTGGCCGATTCTGGCCCGTTTCATGGACTATTACTCACTGTTTTGGGGTCCCAGAGTGATTTCAACGATTAACGAACCCTGGGGTGTGTTTACGTGTCGGTCATCAACACTCACAGTTTTGGCCGATTCTGGCCCGTTCCATGGACTATTACTCACTGTTTTGGGGTCCTAGAGTGATTACAACGATTAACGAACCCTGGGGTGTGTTTACGTGTCGGTCATCAACACTCGCAGTTTTGGCCGATTCTGGCCCGTTTCATGGACTATTACTCACTGTTTTGGGGTCCCAGAGTGATTTCAACGATTAACGAACCCTGGGTGTGTTTACGTGTCGGTCATCAACACTCACAGTTTTGGCCGATTCTGGCCCGTTCCATGGACTATTACTCACTGTTTTGGGGTCCTAGAGTGATTACAACGATTACCGAACCCTGAGTGTGTGTTTGGTCATCATCAACACTCGCAGTTTTGGCCGATTCTGGCCCGTTTCATGGACTATTACTCACTGTTTTGGGGTCCTAGAGTGATTTCACGATTAACGAACCCTGGGTGTGTTTACGTGTCGGTCATCAACACTCTTTGGCCGATTCGCCCGCTTCATGGACTATTACTCACTGCTTTGGGGTCCCAGAGTGATTTCAACGATTAACGAACCCTCGGGTGTTTACGTGTCGGTCATCAACACTCGCAGCTTTTGGCCGATTCTCGCCCGCTTCATGGACTATTACTCACCGCTTTGGGGTCCCAGAGTGATTTCAACGATTAACGAACCCTGGGTGTGTTTTACGGGCCATCAACACTGCAGCTTTTGGCCGATTCCGATTCGCCCGCTTCATGGACTATTACTCACTGCTTTGGGGTCCCAGAGTGATTTCAACGATTAACGAACCCTCGGGTGTTTACGTGTCGGTCATCAACACTCGCAGCTTTTGGCCGATTCTCGCCCGCTTCATGGACTATTACTCACCGCTTTGGGGTCCCAGAGTGATTTCAACGATTAACGAACCCTGGGCTGTGTTTACGTGTCGGCCATCAACGCTCACAGTTTTGGCCGATTCTGGCCCGTTCCATGGACTATTACTCACTGTTTTGGGGTCCTAGAGTGATTACAACGATTAACGAACCCTGGGTGTGTGTTACGTTTTGTCATCATCAACACTCGCAGTTTTGGCCGATTCTGGCCCGTTTCATGGACTATTACTCACTGTTTTGGGGTCCCAGAGTGATTTCAACGATTAACGAACCCTGGGTGTGTTTACGTGTCGGTCATCAACACTCGCAGTTTTGGCCGATTCTGGCCCGTTTCATGGACTATTACTCACCGTTTTGGGGTCCTAGAGTGATTTCAACGATTAACGAACCCTGGGTGTGTTTACGTGTCGGTCATCAACACTCGCAGTTTTGGCCGATTCTGGCCCGTTTCATGGACTATTACTCACTGTTTTGGGGTCCCAGAGTGATTTCAACGATTAACGAACCCTGGGGTGTGTTTACGTGTCGGTCATCAACACTGCAGCTTTTGGCCGATTCTCGCCCGCTTCATGGACTATTACTCACTGCTTTGGGGTCCCAGAGTGATTTCAACGATTAACGAACCCTCGGTGTGTTTCACGTGTCGGCTCATCAACACTGCTTTGGGGTCCCAGAGCTTTGTGCGGTCGCAGCTTTTGGCCGATTCGCCCGCTTCATTGGACTATTACTCACCGCTTTGGGGTCCCAGAGTGATTTCAACGATTAACGAACCCTCGGGTGTGTTTACGTGTCGGTCATCAACACTCGCAGCTTTTGGCCGATTCTCGCCCGCTTCATGGACTATTACTCACTGCTTTGGGGTCCTAGAGTGATTTCAACGATTAACGAACCCCGGGTGTGTTTACGTGTCATGGACATCAACACTTTGCCTAGAGTGATTTCAACGATTTTGGCCGATTCATCAACCCGCTTGGCCGATTCTCGCCCGCTTCATGGACTATTACTCACTGCTTTGGGGTCCCAGAGTGATTTCAACGATTAACGAACCCTCGGGTGTGTTTACGTGGGTCATCAACACTGCAGCTTTGGCCGATTCTCGCCGCTTCATGGACTATTACTCACTGCTTTGGGGTCCTAGAGTGATTTCAACGATTAACGAACCCTGGGTGTGTTTACGTGTTTACGGTCATCAACACTCGCAGCTTTGGCCGATTCTCGCCCGCTTCATGGACTATTACTCACTGCTTTGGGGTCCTAGAGTGATTTCAACGATTAACGAACCCTGGGGTGTGTTTACGTGTCGGTCATCAACACTCGCAGTTTTGGCCGATTCTGGCCCGTTTCATGGACTATTACTCACTGTTTTGGGGTCCTAGAGTGATTTCAACGATTAACGAACCCTAGGTGTGTTTACGTGTCGGTCATCAACACTGCAGCTTTTGGCCGATTCTCGCCCGCTTCATGGACTATTACTCACTGCTTTGGGGTCCCAGAGTGATTTCAACGATTAACGAACCCTGGGTGTGTTTACGTGTCGGCCATCAACACTCGCAGCTTTTGGCCGATTCTCGCCCGCTTCATGGACTATTACTCACTGCTTTGGGGTCCCAGAGTGATTTCAACGAACGAACCCCTCGGGTGTGTTTACGTGTCGGTCATCAACACTCACTGCAGCTTTGGCCGATTCTCGCCCGCTTCATGGACTATTACTCACCGCTTTGGGGTCCCAGAGTGATTTCAACGATTAACGAACCCTCGGGTGTGTTTACGTGTCGGTCATCAACACTCGCAGCTTTTGGCCGATTCTCGCCCGCTTCATGGACTATTACTCACTGCTTTTGGGGTCCTAGAGTGATTTCAACGATTAACGAACCCTGGGTGTGTTTACGTGTTTGGGGTCATCAACACTCAGCTTTTCTCGCCCGCTTCATGGACTATTACTCACTGCTTTGGGGTCCTAGAGTGATTTCAACGATTAACGAACCCTGGGTGTGTTTACGTGTCGGTCATCAACACTGCAGCTTTTGGCCGATTCTCGCCCGCTTCATGGACTATTACTCACTGCTTTGGGGTCCTAGAGTGATTTCAACGATTAACGAACCCTCGGGTGTGTTTACGTGTCGGTCATCAACACTCGCAGCTTTTGGCCGATTCTCGCCCGCTTCATGGACTATTACTCACTGCTTTGGGGTCCCAGAGTGATTTCAACGATTAACGAACCCTCGGTGTGTTTACGTGTCGGCCATCAACACTCGCAGCTTTTGGCCGATTCTCGCCCGCTTCATGGACTATTACTCACTGCTTTGGGGTCCCAGAGTGATTTCAACGATTAACGAACCTAACCCTGCCCGTTACGGACTTTACTCACTGGTGTGTTTACGTGTTTCATCAACACTCAGCTTTTGGCCGATTTTTGCGCTTTGGCCGATTCCGACTACTATTACTCACTGCTTTGGGGTCCTAGAGTGATTTCACGATTAACGAACCCTCGGTGTGTTTACGGTCGGTCATCAACACTGCAGCTTTGGCCGATTCTCGCCCGCTTCATGGACTATTACTCACCGCTTTGGGGTCCTAGAGTGATTTCAACGATTAACGAACCCTCGGGTGTGTTTACGTGTCGGTCATCAACACTCGCAGCTTTGGCCGATTCTCGCCCGCTTCATGGACTATTACTCACTGCTTTGGGGTCCCAGAGTGATTTCACGATTAACGAACCCTGGGTGTGTTTACGGTCGGGCCATCAACACTCGCAGCTTTGGCCGATTCTCGCCCGCTTCATGGACTATTACTCACTGCTTTGGGGTCCTAGAGTGATTTCAACGATTAACGAACCCTGGGTGTGCTTTACGTGTCGGTCATCAACACTCGCAGTTTTGGCCGATTCTGGCCCGTTTCATGGACTATTACTCACTGTTTTGGGGTCCTAGAGTGATTTCAACGATTAACGAACCCTGGGGTGTGTTTACGTGTCGGTCATCAACACTCGCAGTTTTGGCCGATTCTGGCCCGTTTCATGGACTATTACTCACTGTTTTGGGGTCCCAGAGTGATTTCAACGATTAACGAACCCTGGGTGTGTTTACGGTCGCCATCAACACTCAACAGCTTTTGGCCGATTCTCGCCCGCTTCATGGACTATTACTCACTGCTTTGGGGTCCCAGAGTGATTTCAACGATTAACAAACCTCGGTGTTTTACGTGTTTGGCCATCAACACTCGCAGCTTTGGCCGATTCTCGCCCGCTTCATGGACTATTACTCACCGCTTTGGGGTCCTAGAGTGATTTCAACGATTAACGAACCCTGGGGCCGATGTGTTTACGTGTCGGGGGGTCATCAACACTGCAGCTTTTCAACACTGCCGATTCTCGCCCGCTTCATGGACTATTACTCACTGCTTTGGGGTCCCAGAGTGATTTCAACGATTAACGAACCCTCGGGTGTGTTTACGTGTCGGTCATCAACACTCGCAGCTTTTGGCCGATTCTCGCCCGCTTCATGGACTATTACTCACTGCTTTGGGGTCCTAGAGTGATTTCAACGATTAACGAACCCTGGGTGTGTTTCAACACTCGCAGCTTTTGGCCGATTCTGCCCGCTTCATGGACTATTACTCACCGCTTTGGGGTCCCGAGTGATTTCATGGACTAACTAACCCTGGGTGGGGTACGTGTCGTCATCAACACTCAGTTTTGGCCGATTCTCGCCCGCTTTCATGGACTATTACTCACCGCTTTGGGGTCCTAGAGTGATTTCACGATTAACGAACCTGCAGCTTTGGTTCTCGCCCGCTTCATGGACTATTACTCACGTTTTGGGGTCCCAGATCATTTCACTCACTGCAGCTTTTGCGGTCGGTCATCAACACTGCATTCTGGCCGATTCTCCCGCTTCATGGACTATTACTCACTGCTTTGGGGTCCTAGAGTGATTTCAACGATTAACGAACCCTCGGTGTGTTTACGTGTCGGCCATCAACACTCGCAGCTTTTGGCCGATTCTCGCCCGCTTCATGGACTATTACTCACTGCTTTGGGGTCCTAGAGTGATTTCAACGATTAACGAACCCTGGGTGTGTTTACGTGTCGGCCATCAACACTCGCAGCTTTGGCCGATTCTCGCCCGCTTCATGGACTATTACTTACTCACGCTTTGGGGTCCCAGAGTGATTTCAACGATTAACGAACCCTGGGGTGTGTTTACGTGTCGGTCATCAACACTCGCAGTTTTGGCCGATTCTGGCCCGTTTCATGGACTATTACTCACTGTTTTGGGGTCCCAGAGTGATTTCAATGATTAACGAACCCTGGGTGTGTTTACGTGTCGGCCATCAACACTCGCAGTTTTGGCCGATTCTGGCCCGTTTCATGGACTATTACTCACTGCTTTTGGGGTCCTAGAGTGATTTCACGATTAACGAACCCTGGGTGTGTTTACGTGTTACGGTCATCAACACTCGCAGCTTTGGCCGATTCTCGCCCGCTTCATGGACTATTACTCACCGCTTTGGGGTCCTAGAGTGATTTCAACGATTAACGAACCCCGGGTGTGTTTACGCAGCTTTTGTCGCCCGCTTCATCAACACTGCAGTTTTGGCCGATTCTCATCAACACTGCAGCTTGGCCGATTCTCGCCCGCTTCATGGACTATTACTCACTGCTTTGGGGTCCCAGAGTGATTTCAACGATTAACGAACCCTCGTGTGTTTACGTGTCGGTCATCAACACTCGCAGTTTTGGCCGATTCTGGCCCGTTTCATGGACTATTACTCACTGTTTTGGGGTCCTAGAGTGATTACAACGATTACCGAACCCTGGCGGTGTGTTTACGTGTCGGTCATCAACACTCGCAGTTTTGGCCGATTCTGGCCCGTTTCATGGACTATTACTCACTGTTTTGGGGTCCCAGAGTGATTTCAACGATTAACGAACCCTGGGGTGTGTTTACGTGTCGGGCCATCAACACTCAGCTTTTGGCCGATTCTCGCCCGCTTCATGGACTATTACTCACTGCTTTGGGGTCCTAGAGTGATTTCAACGATTAACGAACCCCGGGGTGTGTTTACGTGTCGGTCATCAACACTCGCAGTTTTGGCCGATTCTCGCCCGCTTCATGGACTATTACTCACTCACTTTTGGGGTCCTAGAGTGATTTCATTACGATTAACGGTAACCGCAGCTTTTGGGCCCGCTTCATGGACTATTACTCACGTTTTGGGGTCCCAGAGTGATTTCCATCAACACCCTCGGGTGTGTTTACGTGTCGGTCACCAACACTCGCAGTTTTGGCCGATTCTGGCCCGTTTCATGGACTATTACTCACTGTTTTGGGGTCCAAGAGTGATTTCAATGATTAACGAACCCTGGGGTGTGTTTACGTGTCGGTCATCAACACTCGCAGTTTTGGCCGATTCTGGCCCGTTTCATGGACTATTACTCACTGTTTTGGGGTCCCAGAGTGATTTCAACGATTAACGAACCCTGGGTGTGTTTACGGTGTCGCCATCAACACTCGCAGCTTTGGCCGATTCTCGCCCGCTTCATGGACTATTACTCACTGCTTTGGGGTCCCAGAGTGATTTCACGATTAACGAAACCCTCGGGTGTGTTTACGTGTCGGTCATCAACACTGCAGCTTTTGGCCGATTCTCGCCCGCTTCATGGACTATTACTCACCGCTTTGGGGTCCCAGAGTGATTTCAACGATTAACGAACCCTCGGGTGTGTTTACGTGTCGGTCATCAACACTCGCAGCTTTTGGCCGATTCTCGCCCGCTTCATGGACTATTACTCACTGCTTTGGGGTCCTAGAGTGATTTCAACGATTAACGAACCCTCGGGTGTGTGGACTTTACGTGTCGGGGTCCATCAACACTCGCAGCTTTTGGCCGATTCTTCGCCCGCTTCATGGACTATTACTCACTGCTTTGGGGTCCCAGAGTGATTTCAACGATTAACGAACCCCGGGTGTGTTTACGTGTTGGTCATCAACACTCGCAGCTTTGGCCGATTCTCGCCCGCTTCATGGACTATTACTCACTGCTTTGGGGTCCTAGAGTGATTTCAATTAACGAACCCTCGGGTGTGTTTACGTCGGCCATCAACACTCGCAGCTTTGGCCGATTCTCGCCCGCTTCATGGACTATTACTCACTGCTTTGGGGTCCCAGAGTGATTTCAACGATTAACTAACCCTGGGTGTGTTTACGTGTCGGGTCATCAACACTCGCAGCTTTTGGCCGATTCTCGCCCGCTTCATGGACTATTACTCACTGCTTTGGGGTCCCAGAGTGATTTCAACGATTAACGAACCCTCGGGTGTGTTTACGTGTCGGTCATCAACACTCGCAGCTTTTGGCCGATTCTCGCCCGCTTCATGGACTATTACTCACTGCTTTGGGGTCCTAGAGTGATTTCAACGATTAACGAACCCCGGGTGTGTTTAACCTTTTGGTGTGTTTATTACGGTTTTGGGGTCCTAGAGTGATTTCATCAACACTCGGGTGTGTTTACGCATCAACACTGCAGCTTTTGGCCGATTCTCGCCCGCTTCATGGACTATTACTCACTGCTTTGGGGTCCTAGAGTGATTTCAACGATTAACGAACCCTGGACTGTGTTTACGTGTCGGTCATCAACACTCACAGTTTTGGCCGATTCTGGCCCGTTTCATGGACTATTACTCACTGCTTTTGGGGTCCTAGAGTGATTTCAACGATTAACGAACCCCGGGTGTGTTTACGTGTCGGTCATCAACACTCGCAGCTTTGGCCGATTCTCGCCCGCTTCATGGACTATTACTCACTGCGCTTTGGGGTCCCAGAGTGATTTCAACGATTAACGAACCCTGGGGTGTGTTTACGTGTCGGTCATCAACACTCGCAGTTTTGGCCGATTCTGGCCCGTTTCATGGACTATTACTCACTGTTTTGGGGTCCCAGAGTGATTTCAACGATTAACGAACCCTGGGTGTGTTTACGTGTCGGTCATCAACACTGCAGCTTTTGGCCGATTCTGGCCCGTTCCATGGACTATTACTCACTGTTTTGGGGTCCTAGAGTGATTACAACGATTACCGAACCCTGGCGGTGTGTTTACGTGTCGGTCATCAACACTCGCAGTTTTGGCCGATTCTGGCCCGTTTCATGGACTATTACTCACTGTTTTGGGGTCCTAGAGTGATTTCAACGATTAACGAACCCTGGGTGTGTTTACGTGTCGGTCATCAACACTCGCAGTTTTGGCCGATTCTGGCCCGTTTCATGGACTATTACTCACTGTTTTGGGGTCCTAGAGTGATTTCAACGATTAACGAACCCTGGGTGTGTTTACGTGTCGGCCATCAACACTCACTGCAGCTTTTGGCCGATTCCGATTCGCCCGCTTCATGGACTATTACTCACTGCTTTGGGGTCCTAGAGTGATTTCAACGATTAACGAACCCGGGTGTGTGTCGGTTCAACACTCGCAGTTTTGGCCATCAACACTCATGGACTATTACTCACTGCTTTGGGGTCCCAGAGTGATTTCCGATTCTCGCCCGCTTTTATGGACTATTACTCACTGCTTTGGGATTCTCGCCCGCTTCATGGACTATTACTCACTGTTTTGGGGTCCTAGAGTGATTTCAACGATTAACGAACCCGGGGGTGTGTTTACGTGTCGGTCATCAACACTCGCAGTTTTGGCCGATTCTGGCCCGTTTCATGGACTATTACTCACTGTTTTGGGGTCCCAGAGTGATTTCAACGATTAACGAACCCCGGGTGTGTTTACGTGTCGGTCATCAACACTGCAGCTTTTGGCCGATTCTCGCCCGCTTCATGGACTATTACTCACCGCTTTGGGGTCCCAGAGTGATTTCAACGATTAACGAACCCTGGGGTGTGTTTACGTGTCGGTCATCAACACTCGCAGTTTTGGCCGATTCTGGCCCGTTTCATGGACTATTACTCACTGTTTTGGGGTCCTAGAGTGATTTCAACGATTAACGAACCCTGGGTGTGTTTACGTGTCGGTCATCAACACTGCAGCTTTTGGCCGATTCTCCCGCTTCATGGACTATTACTCACTGCTTTTGGGGTCCTAGAGTGATTTCAACGATTAACGAACCCTCGGGTGTGTTTACGTTTCAACACTCGCAGTTTTGGCCAACACTCACACGTGTCGGTCATCAACACTCGCAGCTTTGGCCGATTCTCGCCCGCTTCATGGACTATTACTCACTGCTTTGGGGTCCTAGAGTGATTTCAACGATTAACGAACCCTCGGGTGTGTTTACGTGTCGGTCATCAACACTGCAGCTTTGGCCGATTCTCGCCCGCTTCATGGACTATTACTCACTGCTTTGGGGTCCTAGAGTGATTTCAACGATTAACGAACCCTGGGGTGTGTTTACGTGTCGGTCATCAACACTCGCAGTTTTGGCCGATTCTGGCCCGTTTCATGGACTATTACTCACTGTTTTGGGGTCCTAGAGTGATTGCAACGATTAACGAACCCTTGGTGCGTTCCCACGTCGGTCATCAACACTCGCAGTTTTGGCCGATTCTGGCCCGTTTCATGGACTATTACTCACTGTTTTGGGGTCCTAGAGTGATTTCAACGATTAACGAACCCTGGGGTGTGTTTACGTGTCGGCCATCAACACTCAGCAGCTTTGGCCGATTCTCGCCCGCTTCATGGACTATTACTCACTGCTTTGGGGTCCCAGAGTGATTTCAACGATTAACGAACCCTCGGGTGTGTTTACGTGTCGGCCATCAACACTCGCAGCTTTGGCCGATTCTCGCCCGCTTCATGGACTATTACTCACTGCTTTGGGGTCCCAGAGTGATTTCAACGATTAACGAACCCCTGGGTGTGTTTACGTGTCGGCCATCAACACTCGCAGCTTTGGCCGATTCTCGCCCGCTTCATGGACTATTACTCACTGCTTTGGGGTCCTAGAGTGATTTCAACGACCCTTAATCCAGACTCCCTTAGTAGCCCCTCAACCAAGCTTCAATGACGATGAGTCCGCAAGATATCGCCTTTGGCATTGCAATGCGGGTTCCTTCTCCAATACTCCATAAGAGATTTAGAACACAAGGATCGTGGTCCGCTCGCAAAACAAATTCCACATTCCATCGAGAGAGTATAATATTCCACAAATCTAATCACGACAGCTTTTTCGTGTCATGACATCACGCCATGGTTAGGTCATTATTCAACTGCTTTCATAACCAGCCACTACACGCATGCGAGGCGGTTTTATCGCACGCCTTGTCAAGCAAAGATCGTGTCCCCTATCACGGATTGTGGGCAACCCAACCGTGTTCTGCTTAATATGACTCTGCCGATTTTAGGCAAGTCCCGAACGGTCACGGGGGGACGCTTGATATTCGCCCTCTTTATAAAGGCCAAGGCCCGTCCTTTTCTTTCCACGCCGATCCTTCCCTCCCGCACCTCGAGTTCCAACACCCAAGGCTCAAGCTAAAGCACCTCGGTCTTTCGACCATGTCCGGATCCACTATAGGTCAGGATGGCCTCCTCCATCACAGAGGAGGACATCCGAAGCTTAGGGAGGCCTGCATCCTACCGCCGAGATTCCGCACAGCTACCCGCTCCACGATAGGTCATCCCACGCCCGAGCCCAACAAGAGCGCTTGTCTTTATCTCCCGCCTCCAAGGGCTAGGTTTTAGCGCTGATCCCTTCATAAGAGGGCTCATGTTCTATTATGGGCTAGATTTCCACCATCTAGGTCCAGATTCCATTCTTCACATCTCATTGTTTATCGTCAGGTGAAGCCTTCCTCCGATCACACCCACTTCGCCTATGACTCAAGACCTTCAATGTGAGGCCGAGGGTGATCGACGGGGCCACGCTGGAGTGCGGAGGCACTATAATAACCAGGGCGCCGACGCCCATGGCTAAAGGGCTCCTTCGTGGAGACTTCGATTTATGACAATGGAGTGGTTTTACATCACCGCCCCGAGGTACAAAGTGGGTGGCTGCTCCAAGAGTTTCGCCTGGCCCTCCACCACAACTCGACGCCATGGGTCAACAAAGGGCTGGAATGGGGCCCGGCAAATGATGTTCCGACATTACAGAGCCGCATCCGAGACCTTTCTCAAGAGGGACATCAGCCTTGCTGTGGTGATGCAAGTGATGCCGGTTCGCCGAGTCCTGCCTCGCCAACGCCGCCCTCTCCGTATGTGGGAGTTCAACCCGTAAGGACCGCCAACCGCTCAACAATTCTTTGGCATGACACTCAAAGAGATGTATGAGTTATTCTTGATCACTTAATAAAGTGTCCGGACACCACCGAGGATGTGGGTCTCAATTGTAACCACCGGATACCCCTGTAAATACTTCCACGCCAACACACCATCCTTTATATTTATAATAACATCATTCTAAAAATGTTCTCGCCAGATTGGTCAAGAAGGCGAGAGGATTTGGTGTCCAGCCTCTTCCCAAAGGCTCGCCAATCCTTTGTTGAGCAGGATGCTTGACTGCCACACAGCATCAAAAGCCATCAAAGTAAGACGAGGGAGGAATAGAGAAGCCATAGACGTGCCTCATTTTTTACACATCCGATTGAGGAGTAGGTGCCTCCACGAAGGAGGATAATCGGGAGGGAATCTAAAATCCCTCTCCCAAGGTAAGAAAAGGGGCGCGCTTGTCAAACCGCGGATCTCGGTAGGGGGTCCTAACTGCAAGGCCTAGGCGGATGGTAACAGGAGACGAGGACACGATGTTTTTACCTGTGTTCGGCCCTCTCGATGAAGGTAAAACCCCACGCCCCGCTTGATTGATATTGATGATATGGATAGTACAAGAGTGGATCTACCACGAGATCAAGGAGGCTAAACCCTAGAAGCTAGCCTATGGTATGATTGTTGTAATGTATGTTGTCCTATTTGACTAAAGCCCTCCGCTTATATAGACACCAAGAGGGCTAGGGTTACACAGTAGTCGGTTACAATGGTAGGAGATCTACAGATCCAGACGCCAAGCTTGCCTTCCACGCCAAGGAAAGTCCCATCCGCATACGGACGGAGTCTTCAATCTTTTATCTTCGTAGTCTTGGAGTCCGCGATAATGATAGTCCGTTGTCCGACACCCCTAGTCCAGACTCCTCAAGAGTCTCTCGAACCAGGCTTCAATGACGATTAGTCCTACACAAGATAATGTTCGGCATTACAAGGCGGTTCCTCCTTGAATAATCCAGAAGATCATGAACACAAGGATAGTGTCCGCTCGCAAAATAAATTCCACACTCCACCGTAGAGAGAATAAAATGCACACCAGCTCAATCACCGACGATTATGCGGCGTGACATCACACCGCTACCAAGCCACCGCTTGAATCGCTTTTACTATACCACCAAGACGCTTAACGGTTGTTTCTTGGCACGCCTTGTCAAGAAGAGATCGTGGTTCTCCTTATTCCGGATTCTCATCAATACGCGCGGGGTAACCCAACCGCCCTGCCGCCATGCATCCTCTATCGAAGGTGAATCCTAAACGGTCATGGAGACGGCTCTTGGTATTTTTCCCTTTATAAGAGGACCAAGGCTCGTTTGTTCTTCAATCTCAGATCAATCTCCTCCTCGCCTCCTAGTTCCAACACCCAGAGCTTCAGATTCGAGCGCCTGGATTCTTAATCATGTCCGCCCGACCTCCGTGGTCGGATGCCTCCTCCGCCACGGAGGAGGACATATTGAAGCCACGTGAGGCCAAGTACACCGGCCCACGAGGTTTCAAGACAGGTTGCCCGCCCAAGGGCAGGCCGCCCTACCCCTCGAGCCCGTGAGTTCGTTGTCTCATATCCCACCTCCGTCTGGGTTTAGGCTTCCCGATGGATCCTTCGTGAGAGGGCTCATGTTCTATTATGGGCTGGACTTTCACGACTTGGCTCGAGTCCATCCTCCACATCTCCGCATTCATTATCGCTCAAGCTTTTCTCCGCTACTCCCCACTTCGCCTGTGGCTCAAGACCTTCAAGGAGGAGCAAAGATGATCGGGGCGCTGCTGAGGCGGCGGGCGGCCATAAGCAAAAGCCGATGCCTCGTGGGCCCGAGGGTTCCTTCCAAGAGGAACTCTGACCGTGGCAGCAGGAGGGTTCTATATCACCGCCCGAGGGGCAGCAAGCAAAGCCGCCGCCTTCATTCCGCCTGGGACCTCCATGCCGACTGATGTCATGGGTCAACCAAGGGCTCAATTGGGGCCGTCCAAGACGCGCTTATTGCAGGGCCGGATCCGAGACCTCCTGTGAGGGAGATCAATCCGACCGTGGTGATGCAGTGTATGCTAATCCGCATCTTCGCCTGCAAGCGCCGCCTCTCCGCCTATGGGAGTTCAACCGAGGGACCTCGGATTCTCCATCACTTCATGGGTGCGACACCTGTGGAGATGTACAAGTTGTTCTTCTGACTGCAGCGGCGTGTCCGAATCGCCGAGGACGCAGGCCTAAGCCGCAATCACCCGGATACTCGTGTAAACAGCCAGAGTCCCGGACGCCTGCTTATCTTCTTTTCTAGAGTTCGCCCCACCCATTACTCTTCACAGGAGGGTAGCACATTCGAGGCCGATAAGGTGTCCGCCCTCCTGAGACCGACTGAGCCCGTGCTAGTCGGAATGTTGGAGGTCACGCCATGGACGGGTGCGCGACGGGAAAGTAGAGGAGTTATTATTTCGCCAAAGGCGCTCAAGAGAGGGGAATCACAAACCCTCCTTCCAGTGGGGAGAGAGGACCGCCCAAGATCCGGAGGCCAAAGCCCTTGCTGGGAAGAGATCTTCACCGGGGGTCCGACGCCCAGAGAGAATCCGACGCACAATCATCGCCAAAGGATCAGCCTCCAAATGAGCCGTGAGTATGAAAAAGGAGTCAATTAGTAAGGAAATACCTTCATTTGTGCTTCGTGGTGACCGAAATATTTATATTGCAGTTCGGATCTGCAGCCTTCTTAGATGAGTTCATCTTCGGGGACCTTCTTCCGAGATGATGGAGAGCGAACGCCTCCGCTCATGGGCGCTGTCGATAAGGCAAAGTAGCCTCAAGTATCGCCACGAGGGTATCCCCAGTCCGAGGGGCGAGAGTTCGCACCCACTAGTATCCGCCAGAGAATCAAGAATCTGCTGAGAGGGTGTCCATTTCAAGATCACCGTGGCTGATGCGATGGTGATTGAAGGATTTCGTCCGCCGAGAGCGGATTATGCAATGCCGCCATGAGTTTGTCAAGGGATTTGAGGTACGCAAGAATGATGCACCTTTGTCTATTGGACAGCCTTGCACATGAAAATGCTACTCAGATAGATAGTAGCCCCGAGACTCGGTAGGTTGTCGAAAACGACAGCGCGTCGAGGATCAAACCGAAAGTAATGAATTCCGCTGCCTATGCAGGTGGTGGATAGTCCGAGGGCTAGCCGGATTAGTGGGTTTGCCGAGTTAAATCGGCAACTTGACTTGGCGGATGCGACATCGACTTGTCAACCGCCATTTGACGAGTCGCAAGGTAAATGAGTTCTCCGCAATGCTTTATTAAGGGGTCAAGCCTCCTCGATAAATTATATGTTGTTGTACAGATGGTGCCGCTGTTGGGAGAGCCTTTCAGTCAATTTGCTCGAGCTAAGGAGCAAGCCCAAGGAGGAGCGCGCTGTTTCGAGGGCGCCGAGGAGTTGAAAGTCGAAGGGCTGCGACCGCCTAAGCAGGCGTAGAGGTACGAATTGGCCATGAAAGTAAAGGATGCTGCCAATCGCAATGAGGCTCTTGAAAAGGAGCGCTTTATCGAGGGAAGACCAAGAAAGCCACCGGTTGGGATGCCCGCCCGCAATGCGGGCTATGAAGGAGGAACCGCGCCAGTCGAGATATCGTGGCTAGCAAGTGTTTTTCTGCAAGGCCGCCGTTTATGGATGGAAAGTATGCTCAATTTGAGCGGTCAGGAGTCCGGATGATCCGTGATATGGACTAGCTTCGCGCGGCCGATGCCGCTGAGCACTTCCGAGACAGGGGATCACAAGACGGAAGAGCTATACTGGTCTCAATTCCATAGTCCGGACCGCCACTTTCGCTGACAGATCGTCAGTCAATGGGCCGAGCTAAATAGATTGTCCGGACTTGCCATGATTGACATCGTGGCCCATGTCCGCCGAGAGGCCCAAGGCGATTTAGCTACTTCGCCATCGCAGCAATTCCTTGGAGCGGTGCCGCATATAAGGAGATGAAGCGGTCGGTTTCATCGAGGGCGCGCATGATGGCTCTTGCCCGTGTGAAGGCGACCGTCCAAGATGGATGCCACCGCTGCTGCCGCCAGGTTCTTGATGGAAACCGCCTCGCCGAGCACTATTTCGGGAAGTTATGCGTGGCGCCGGTAATAGAGTCACAAGGTTTCGAAAATATCACGCTCAAATGAACGGTTTAGATTGTAAAACAATGATTATGCTATAACGCTTTTTATACTTGTGCGCCCCAAGTAGTAAAACTTCTCCCGTATGGCCGCCACGATATTTGTATAACTTGAAAGATTACAGCTGAGCCAGCCCCCCACACACAAGGTGCGGGGTGTTTGCAAAATAGCTGCCACACTTAATCCGACGCCTCGGTCCTGCTTAAGGAGGTGGTAGCGAGTTTAACGAGGCAATCCGGACTATAATGCTTTATCACTTTCACTTAGCCAATGGAGTTTCGAGGGTGGGCTACGAGATAGCCTCTCGTGGCACCGCACATCTCCAATTGCAAAAGGAGTGTGCCTCGACCGAAACGGTCCTTCGTCAAAGGGAATTCTAAACATTCTCAGAGTCAATCGAGTGGTCGACCAGTCTTCGCAGATCATGACAACTGCCGCTTTCATCGAGGTGCTCGCCAAATTAACTGGGCACAATCGCAGAGTTCTCCCGTGCCGATTAGCCGATGATACGGAACGAAGGCAGCAAAACACAGGAGCTGGGCAAACCCAACATTTGACCAAAGACATGATTCGAGCTGATGCATATAATGCCTAACTCGAGACGGCGAACACTCCCTAAGGTGTTCGGTCTTTATAATAATGGGCGAACGATGCCCTAAGCCCCTAGTGTCCGTGCACGGCATGGTCTTCGACGCGCCGATGCTAAAACGCCAGTTCGCTTTGGCTATAGGAAGAAACCAAGGAGAGTAACAACAAGAGACAAGAAAAAGGTTTACGCAGGTCTTAATCAAAAGAATCTCACAACGGTCCCTTTACCGCACGCTCGCTACCGTGTTCCGCTATGGCCCGTTATCCTCGACGGGTATGCACGCTGTTCATCCGGAGAAAGAGAGGAACGCTTAGTTTGAAAACAATTGCAAAAAATATGTTTAAAAGAAGAAATATAAATAATTAAAGCGGGTTTGTATGAACCGGCGTTGTTTGTGCGCAGCCCTCAGGAAGAGGTATGCGCGCTAGGGAGCCCTAGCCCGCTGAAACCGGATTCGTTTATCCGAGTCCGGGTCTTTAAGTGACCTCGATCAAATGACGCCATGCGGATCGGGCATCTTGAGTGTAAGAGACGCGAATGCGGTATGGCGCTGAAGCGACAAAGCCTTCGTCCCAAGAGTGCTTGATATCCACTTTCAAATGGGACGATGTGAAAATTAATTTTCGCTCGAAAATTGTTCGCCATCCAACACGACTTCTAGGAATATAGAGCCCGTGCACTTGGCGAAGGGCTCAAGGCCACCCCTTTGAAGGAAGTGCGGCAGTGTCGGATTTGGTAAGGTTCATCCCCATCCTACGGATTGTGTTTGAATACGCAGTTTAAGTCGCCATTCCGCCCATTAGGACGTTAGTAAATTGTAATCCGCCTATTATGGGATTCAATATCGGGAGTCCGCCCGCTGCTTCAACGCTTCGAGTAGTCCAGTGGTCGAAGTGATTGGCTTTGATATCCAATCTCTATGGTCTGCTGGGCTGACCG
>JAHHZJ010000457.1:0-24817 GCA_021437245.1 Aegilops speltoides | reverse complement strand
TGCAATACATCTTTAAAATCAGCATCATGCACATATTGATCTTTGATGGTCTCCAAACCAAATATTTTGAAGTCAAGTTGTGAAAGCATAGTATAGCGACGAGACAATGCATCAAGAATAACATTTTCTTTACCCTTCTTGTGTTTAATGACATAAGGGAAAGTCTCAATGAATTCAACCCATTTAGCATGTCTACGATTCAGTTTAGCTTGACTTTTAATATGTTTCAAAGATTCATGATCGTAATGTATAACAAATTCTTTGGGCCATAAATAATGTTGCCATGTTTCTAAAGTCCCAACAAGAGCATATAATTCTTTATCATAAGTAGAATAATTCAGACTAGGCCCACTCAATTTTTCGTAAAAGTATGCAACAGGTTTGCCATCTTGTAATAACACACCTCCTAATCCAATTCCACTAGCATCACATTCAAGCTCAAAAGTCTTATTAAAATCGAAGTTGGAGTAAAGGAGCATGTGTCAACTTATCTTTCAACACCGTGAAGGCTTCTTCCCGCGGTACCCCAAACAAAAGGCACATCCTTCTTTGTAAGCTCATTGAGAGGTGCAGCAATGGTGCTGAAATCTCTCACAAAACGCCTATAGAAACCAGCGAGGCCAAGGAAACTCCTCACTTGTGACTGCTGGGTCATGCCAACTCTCAATAGCTTCAATCTTGGCTTTATCAACTTCAATTCCTCGTGGAGTAACAACATAGCCAAGAAAAGATACTCGTCGGTGCAAAAGGTGCACTTCCTAAGGTTACCAAACAAACGTGCATCACGAGAGCATTAAAAACAGCACGAATGTTCCAAATGTTCTTCCAAAGATTTGCTATAAATCAGTATATCATCAAAATAAACTACCACAAATCGTCCAATGAAAGCACGAAACTTCGCTCATTAATCTCATGAAAGTACTAGGTGCATTAGTTAACCCAAAAGGCATGACTAACCACCATATAATCCAAACTTAGTTTTAAATGCTGTTTTCCATTCATCTCCCAATTTCATACGAATTTGATGGTATCCACTACGCAAATCAACTTTGGAGAATATTGTAGAGCCACTCAATTCATCAAGCATATCATCTAGCCTAGGAATAGGGTGACGATAACTAATAGTAATATTATTGATGCCTCTACAATCAACACACATACGTGACGTACCATCCTTTTTCGCACTAGAATAATAGGAACAGCACAAGGACTAAGGGATTCGCGATATAACCTTTGTCGAGCAAGCTCCCCGTGATTTGACGATAATCTCCTTCGCTCCTCCGGATTGGTACGGTATGGTGCACGGTTGGTAATGATGCACCGGAATTAAGTCAATTTGATGCTCAATCCTCGAATAGGTGGTAATCCTGTGGCACGCCTTGTGGAAAGACGCGTCAACTCCCGCAAAATGTTAGTGACAAAGAGGGGCAAAGAGGAAGGCACGCCCTCGAATGAAAATAATGCCTCTTTGCACACAAAAGCATAGCAAATAGATTTGCCAAAATCTAGCTCATCAATATCAGATTTGGTGGCAAGTAAACATGCACTTTTCAATTTAATTTCGAAGCAACAAGAGATGGTTTATTATTAGTCTTCATGTGTCGCTCAAATTCTTTTGCCACAATCTGATTTTCACTCTTATTTTTCTCCTGTTTTGCTTTATTAGCTCTATTAATATCATCTTTCAAAATGGACTCGTGAGTCATAGGAAGCAAAGTAATATTTTTATCCTTATGAACAAGAGTATACTGATTGTTTCTACCATGGTGTATGAATTTTATCAAATTGCCATGGTCTACCAAGTAACAAGGAACATGCTTGCATAGGTACCACATCACAATCAACATAATCAGCATATGTAGAGATACTAAAATGCACACCTAACAAGACGTGTTACCTTCACCTTGTCGCTGTTGTTGAACCATTGGATGTAGTAAGGATGTGGATGTGGTCTTGTGGTGAGAGATAGCTTCCACCATCTCCATGCTAGCCAAGTTGTTGCAGCTCCTCCATCTATGATGACGCTAATAGAACGCTCCTTCACAACTCCCTTTGTATGGAACAAATTATGCCTCCGATTTTGCTCACTTGTGTAACTCTGCACACTCAAAACACGCTGAGCAACTAAACATTCATACCGCACAAGATCTTCAAGAGCCATGTATTGTGTCTCATGATCGTAATCATCTCCACCGTGTTCCTCATGTGTAATAAGAGCCAAAGTCTCCTCATCATAGTCACTAGCGGACTCATACCCACCATCCTCAAGAGCAATCATCACACGCTGAGATTTGCATTCTTTCAAAAATGTCCTCTTCCCTTACAACGACGACAAATAATATCACTTGTGTGCCCTGCTGACGCCATGGAAGAAGAGCTCTCTGCAGCCCAAACAGTGTGCTCTTGGCAGATAGTGGTGGTTGTGCTCGCTTGTATCACGTTGGAGGTGGCACCTAAAGGAGGTGATGGTGCAAAGGAAGTAGATGATGCACGTGGTGTCCATGATGAAGGTCGACCTCAGAAAAAGTTAGTGCGCCGCCAATGCCCTGCCGATCCCAAGACTTCACGCTCAGCTTTACAAGCAAGATGGAATAAACGAAAGTGATATTATTATAATCCTTATAGTCTAGAATGGTCTAAATCTCTATTTAATCCACCCAGAAAACGCAAGCATAGCTTCATTCTCCTCAACAATACCACATCTAATCAAGCCGCTTTGTAATTCCCGATAATATTCTTCTACAGAATTTTTCCTTGTCTTAAACGCTGCAATTTTTGAAGTAATTCACGTTGATAATATGGTGGAACCCAACGAGTACGATAGCAGTTTTCAAAGCAGCCCAAGTAGCCGGAACAGATATAATCTACAATGTTCGCACCACCAAACACATGCAAAGCTAGTGAAAGCACAAACAAAGCAGCAGAACACGCCTCCTCGTGATATTGTAAACATGTAAATCGTTGTTCAGTTTCTAACTCCCAAGTAAGATATATATCGTGAACATATCTACCCTCAAATGGTGGAATATTCAATTTCAGTTTAGGGAGATGGTCATGATCTCGCACTGAGGGGGAGCCCTAGCATTGCCATTATTTGCATGTGGACGACCGGTGGTTGTGGTGCTGGTGGTTGCACGTAGTTCTCGATGTTGATCAACCTCATCCTCATAATCTCCCATATAATCATCCTCGCTGGTACCAAAGCAGCAGCAGTAGCAGGAGCCAAAGAAGCACCAACAAAGAGTAGCAGCGCACAGAATTTTGTCCTGCCTCAATAGGAACACGCCGAGCTCGCCCATACCGATTCGAAGGGGCGAAGTTGTCGCTGCAGAGGTGCGATAGGTGCAGCCGGCGGTGGTTGTGGAAAACGCTACAGCAATTCATCAAACTTGCTATCAAGCTTTGTTTCAACGCCTTCTCAATGCCATCTATCTTCTCCATGGCCTCACAAATCTGTTTACCACATCTTGCACCTGTCCACTCATCATTTGCTGAAATTTATCATGTAGCTGTTTGTTCGCCATGTTCTCCCAGGCCAGGCCTCATCGGATTGTGATCCTGCCATGGTTAGCAGAATAGAAACACACAAGAATATGATCCTACAGACTACTAACAAGAGGTGGTGGTGGGTGTCACAACCGGCAAGCAAATCTCAAATTCTTACCAGTTCTTACCCAAGAAGAAAGGTGATCGGCAACCGCTGTAATCAAAACTCTCAAAGCTTGGATAGAGCGATTGCTGGAGAGTCAAACGCACGACGAGATGTATGTGGAGCTGAAGGCTTATAATATGGTAGCAAAAAGGTCAAGAATAATCAAATCAGAGATGCAAAGTTGAATAAACGCCAACGACGCAGATCAGGTCGGTCCTAGGCTAGACCGTGCTAGAGACGCGAGCCTAGAACACTAACAAAATCACGGCGCTGCACGTAATCAAAGGAAAAGCACACTCAATTTTTTTTTTCGCTTTTTTTTTTTTTTTTTTTTTTTTTGCTGCTTTTTTTTTTTTTTTTGCAAAAATCACTATAATGGCGAGTGTCTCAAAACTCTTCCTGTGTCAAACGACAGATGGGCACGAAATTTTTCGACTAAATTTTTTTTTTTCGAACGCCTTCGACCCAAAATCGAAACGGGTCAAAAAACTTTCTATAACGGCGATCGCTCAATACGCTTAGAAACACCTAAAATAGGATAGCCGTAAAATTTTTATCCTGCGGCGCGGAAAAAATTTTCACCAATTTTTTTTTTTTTTTTTTTTGAAACCAACTCGTTTCACGCACGGCAAAAGATTGCTGAATCCAAACCTACTCGATAAGGAAACACGAATCGAAATTAGATGGATCCCAAACAACCCTAATATGCAAGGAACTCTGATTGGTGGTGGATATATGGTGGTGGTATATGGCACGGTGGTGGTATATGGCAGCGGTGGTGGTATATGGATACGGATTCAAGCGTGGCGGATAAGCGGTGGTAGATGGCAGGGCGATGATGATGCAGCGGCAAGTGACAACTTATGACCGTAACTCAAACTCTAAAAGACTAGACTCTAAGACCAAAGAATCAGACACGACGATGCAACCGCAAATTCAACAACGCAAATACGTAAAAGATTATGCAAAGGCTCGATTGGTTCGATATGATGACCTAACCCTAATTTTTTTGGCTTTTTCGTGGACTGTAGGTATGAAGAATGACTCGATCTAAACTACGGTAAACCGTAAAATCTCACCGAGCAACCCGGAAATCTGATACCACTTGATAGAGGCAGAGGTGTCCCGCCTTTCGATGAGATGGTGGATTTCGCTTTGGTGGAAGTCGACTTTGACGATCCGACTACGAACGCAGCGAGGACGCCGCGCCTTAGCAATCGCTAAACCAACTCCGAGAGGTTATCGACCACGCCGAGCACGATCAACCTCGACCACGAGGGTCTATTTCCGCGAGCAAACGAAGAACAAGCAAGAAACCGAGATTGCAATCTGATATTGCGAATATAAGATGAAAGCTTTATTGATCAAGGTGGGTTCTGTGGACGCTTTGTCCGGTCAGCTGAACACAAACGGCACGCCGGGTTGCAGCTATGGCTAACTTTTGATCTAAACAAAACCTAAGTCTAAACGGTGCCCTAAGGGCTGTATATATGGAGGAAGAGGGGTGAATTTGTGGCCCTTGGTGGAGGGGTCCAAACTAACCCTATCTCTTGTTTCCCCACACATACGGACTCTAAAAATAGCCTATACTAATGTATTTCGAAATTACATGGGCCTGGCCCAATAATAAGGTGACGCAGCACCTAGAATAGCCTATGGACGAATATTATGAAGTGGCATCTTGTATATTTCTGTCCAAGGCTTCATGCACTCATTATGGTGGCTTCAAAGTCCCGAAATCATCACTTGTAACTCCATTCTTGTCCCCTTGCGCATGCCATCATCTCCATGCTGGTTCTTGCTCCAATGTCCATCCTTCTCCAAGCTAGGCCCTACATTTGTAAGCAAAACAAATGTATCCAATTTAGGCAGCCCATATTCTCATGAATATTAGAATCATTACCAAGAAACGAAAGTACCGGTAATTTAGTTGATGCATGCGAGCTCTAGTAATTGGTCCAAGATGTATAGCAAATAGGGCTGTGGTGTAACAATGGTATTGATGTCCTCATCAGAAAAAAAGGAAAGAAAAAAGAAAAAGAGAGAGAAGAAATAGAAAAAAGCGTAAGGAAAAAAAAGGAGAAGAAAAAAATCGAATCTATCTAGAATCAATCTCGTACCTGAATTCGGATTAGAATCTGTTTTGCGCCTGCTCAAGAAAACAGGTGTATCTTCCTCATAACGAAGTCCGCTTTTGGCTCCGTGAGTACTCAAGTTGAAGCTAGCGATTTAGACGATGTAAATAGTTGCAGAAGTTAGTTCAATATTTGACACCTCAAAATCGGCTACTAAATAGGTCTTTTGCCTCCAAGTTCGTGAACACAGCTTGTTCCAATTTTTCGTGCCAGTTTTAGAATTCTTTGACTCTCATATCAACTCGAATTGAGTGATTCTTTTGCATTGGAAAGCTTGAGTTAGTAGCATTCTTTGCAAGAATTTATCAAAAATTGGCTCAAACTTTTCAATAGGAAAGTTGAGAGAAAGTTGTTGTATATCCCGCTTGGCGCTTGTTTTTCATCATTATCTTTACTGCCAGGATCTTCACTTATATCTTGCTGTCCAGAGCTACTGAGTATCCTTCATTGATGCTAGTTGTGCTACGCCTGTGACCTCATTAGTGTTCTAGGCTTGCGCCTCTAGTCCGGTCCCAGCCTAGGACCAAGACACAGATCACTGTTGAGCGCTTATTCAACATTGCATCTCTGAATTGATTATTGCTAATCTTTTGCTACCATATATAGCCAACCCAGCTCCACATATTTCTACACCGTATACGTACGCTCTCTCGGCAATCGCTTTACACAATCTTCGTGAGTTATTTGACATCGCTGGTTGCCCGTCACCACGTACCGCATGGTAAGAACTTGTAAGATATTGATATTTGCTTTATCGTGAGCACTTTACAACCACATCCTAGTAGTTCATAGGAACATTATTCTAGAATTTTGTTTCTTGTTTCTACTAATCACGACAGGTTCTGAGATAGAAGTTCTTGGACGATGGACACATCTTCACCATCACGAGAGTTGGGACAACACACACAACCACATGGTCAGTTATCTCTTTACCGCATTTGAGGGTAGATTTAATCCTGCTATTTATCTAGCTTGGGAGTTTGAAGTAGAACAAGTTTTTAGTAACCATGACTTTTCCGAACTTGAGCGAGTACGAGCTGCCACTAGAGCATTTGCTGGCTTTGCTTCAGCTTTGGTGGAGTGTGCATTGTAAGAAAAATATTGATAACCAACCCACAACTTGGAAAGATTTGAAAGATGTAATGAGACAACATTTTTTCCCTCCTTACTATCGTCGTGAATTGCTTCACAAATTTGAACAATTTAAACAAGGCAACAACACTGTTCATGCTTACTACAAAGAGTTCAAATCTTATATGCATCATTGTGACATAGAAGAATCTAAGGATGATACAATGAATAGATTTTTTGGTGGTTTGAACCATGATATTCAGAAAGATTTCAGATATTCCTCGTTGTATTACCGGTATGTATGTTCGTGCTTGTACCTTTGAGAGACAGCTTACAGGAGGATGCATTGGGTGACTACAACAACTACTATTCCAGTTCATGCTCACCACCGTCACGTTGGTTCCTCCACCGCAGCACCTACTAGAGAAGCCCCACCTCGGATTGTGAGCGACATCATCTCAAGAGTATGGTGCATTGTCTACGTGTACCTACATCAGCTACGCCTTATGCATAAGGTAACAAAGAAGGTATTGATGATATAATCACATGAGAATGATGCATCCCTAGTTAACTTGAATGCATCATGTGTTGAGTTACCCGGTGATTTGAGCACAACACCTATTTTAGAGAATCTTGATATCGTCATGAATGCGCCATGTGATCAAACAACTAAAATACCAACAATTTTGAGTGCACCCATTGAATTAACTGTTGATGCAAAAGAATCAATGTTTAATCGCTTTGATATGACCTCTAATCTTGGTGATGATTCTGTGTCGAATGACTCATTGCATGTTTGCTTATCTAAGCATGTTGTAGCATGTAAATTTGATTCAAATAAGGTTTATTCACCAATGTTGGGATGGTTTAATGATGAACATTGTCAATCTTTTGAAATAAATAAGAGCTTCACTTATATGTGCAAACTGAGTTGCAATATTTTCATGCCTTCTAGTTCTTGTGCTAATTTGTTGGCTTTAGATTTTATGAACTATGCAAGTTACTCATCTATTCATGTGTCATATATGCAAAAATCAAGGGAAGTAAAATGGATGACGATACATATACAACATGTACACCTTTGTCCCTTTTGTTAGCCACATTTCAGATAAGCAACGCCGAGGACGGCTTTATTTTCAAAAAGGAGGATGATGAGGACATGACTACTTTGTATATGACCAAAATATTGCATACATGCATATTTGTCGTGATTTCTAGTGCAAACTATTCAATAATCTATTTATGTTTTCCAGAACAAAAATACTTCACACACTTTTGTGTTTTGTCTAATTGCAGGTGTATGGGACATTTGTACAATCCACATATGAAGATAAGGAAGAAAGATATGTTTATTTGCTGTTCAAAAAGTCCTCTCACGTCACTTTTGGCCCAAGAGAAGATAGAGTCCAAGTCTCTCATGTTCTGGATTCAGATTCGGACTGCACAGACATACCTGACTCAAAACGACAACAACTTTTTCATACGGATTCGAATTGGGTGATTCTTTTTTGTTGGAAAGTAGATTTCATGCTCTTCCAGCACAGTTGGAATCACCTTAAAATTCGTCCGGAGCGTCGAGTTATGGACGAAACAATCTGACGCTGCAGCAGAATCCGAGTCAAACTACAAGTCCAAAGGTGTTACGCCACATCCACTTGGGCCCATGAGCCTTGTACGACCTAGGGTTGGTTTTAGGCTGCCTTGGGACGTCCTCCCACCTCCTTGGCCGCCACCCTTGCTCCTATATAAGTAGATCCATCTAGTAGCTTTTCCTGGGGTTTTGTTTAGATCAAAGTTCGCCATAGCTGCAACTTCGCAGCATTTCGCTTGTGTTCAACGACTGCACAAAGGCGCCACAGAACCCCACCTTGATCAATAAAGCTTTCATCTTATATTTGCAATATCCAAATTGCTATCTCAGTTTCTTGCTTGTTCTTCGCTTGCTCACAGGAAATAGACCTCGTGGTCAGGTTGATCGTGTTCGCGCGGTCAATAACCTCTCGAGTTGGTTTAGCGACATATATGCGCGACGCCCTCGCACGCAGTAGTCGGATCGTCAAAGTCGACTTCCACCAAAGCGAAATCCACCATCTCATCGAAAGACGGACACCTTGCCTCTATCAAGTGGTATCAGCTTTCAGTTGCTCGGTGAGATTTTACAGTTTTTCATAGTTTAGATCGATTCGTCATTCATACCTACAGTCCATGAAAAGCCATAAAAAGTTAGATCTGTTCATCCTTTATCCAAGCCACCGAGCCTTTGCAATTTTCTATTCATTGCTTGCATAGTTGAATTATCGGTTGCATCGTCGTGTCGCTTGCTAGGCTTAGTGTCTAGTTCCTTTAGAGTTTCGAAGTTCTGTTCACATTAGTCACGCCGCCGCTGCATCATTATCCTTTCGCTGTCCACCATCCCATCTATTAATTTCCACCACGTACGCTACTGTTCATTGTCATAATCATAGTTGAGGTTATTCACATCTTCGCCGATCCAATCTGCATCTTATCTAGTTTGTCTTGGAAAGTGGAGAAAAAGAGAGAGAAAAAGAGAAAAAGGAAAGAAAAAAGAAAAAGAGAGAGAAGAAATAGAAAAAAGCGTAAGGAAAAAAAAGGAGAAGAAAAAAATCGAATCTATCTAGAATCAATCTCGCACCGAATTCGGATTAGAATCTGCTTTGCGCTGCTTCAGTAAAACAGGTGTATCTTCCTCATACGAAGTCCGCTTTTGGCTCCATGAGTACTCAAATTGAAGCTAGCAACGAGACGCATGTAAATAGTTGCAGAAGCTAGTTCAATATTTGACACCTCAAAATCGGCTACTAAATAGGTCTTTTGCCCTCCAAGTTCGTGAACACAGCTTGTTCCAATTTTTCAGGCTAGTTTTAGAATTCTTTGACTCTCATATCAACTCGGAATTGAGTGATTCTTTTGCATTGGAAAGCTTGAGTTAGTAGCATTCTTTGCAAGAATTTATCAAAAATTGGCTCAAACTTTTCAATAGGAAAGTTGAGAGAAAGTTGTTGTATATCCCGCTTGGCGCTTGTTTTCATCATCATCTTTACTACCGCCAGATCTTCACTTATATCTTGCTGTCCAGAGCTACTGAGTATCCTTCATTGATGCTAGTTGTGCTACCTGTGACCTCATTAGTGTTCTAGGCTTATGCCTCTAGTCCGGGTCTAGCCTAGGACCAGCACAAGACTGTCAAGTGAGCGCTTATTCAACATTGCATCTCTGAATTGATTATTGCTAATCTTTTGCTACCATATATAGCCAACCCAGCTCCACATATTTCTACACCGTATACGACGCTCCTCGCAATCGCTTTACACAATCTTCGTGAGTTATTTGACATCGCTGGTTGCTTCGTCACCACGCGCCGCATGGTAAGAACTTGTAAGATATTGATATTTGCTTTATCGTGAGCACTTTACAACCACATCCTAGTAGTTCATAGGAACATTATTCTAGAATTTTGTTTCTTGTTTCTACTAATCATGACAGGTTCGAGATAGAAGTTCTTGGACGATGGACACATCTTCACCATCACGAGAGTTGGGACAACACACACAACCACATGGTCAGTTATCTTTTACCGCCATTTGAGGGTAGATTTAATCCTGCTATTTATCTAGCTTGGGAGTTTGAAGTAGAAAAAGTTTTAGTAACCATGACTTTTCTGAACTTGAGCGAGTACGAGCTGCCACTAGAGCATTTGCTGGTTTTGCTTCAGCTTTGGTGGAGTGTGCATTGTAAGAAAAATATTGATAACCAACCCACAACTTGGAAAGATTTGAAAGATGTAATGAGACAACATTTTTCCTCCTTACTATCGTCGTGAATTGCTTCACAAATTTGAACAATTTAAACAAGGCAACAACACTGTTCATGCTTACTACAAAGAGTTCAAATCTTATATGCATCATTGTGACATAGAAGAATCTAAGGATGATACAATGAATAGATTTTTGGTGGTTTGAACCATGATATTCAGTGAAAGATTTCAGATATTCCTCGTTGCATTACCGGTATGTATGTTCGTGCTTGTACCTTTGAGAGACAGTTACAGGAGGATGCATTGGGTGACTACAACAACTACTATTCCAGTTCATGCTCACCACCGTCGGTTGGTTCCTCCACCGTTGCACCTACTAGAGAAGCCCCACCTCGGATTGTGAGCGACATCATCTCAAGAGTATGGTGCATTGTCTACGTGTGTACCTACATCAGCCACGCCTTTGCGATAAGGTAACAAAGAAGGTATTGATGATATAACTCACATGAGAATGATGCATCCCTAGTTAACTTGAATGCATCATGTGTTGAGTTACCCGTGATTTGAGCACAACACCTATTTTAGAGAATCTTGATACTGCCATGAATGCGCCATGTGATCAATGATAGAGGCGGAGGTGTCCCGATCTTTCGATGAGATGATAACTATCGATTTGGTGGAGACGACTTTTGACGATCCGACTACAAACGCAGCATGACGCTGCGCCTTAGCAATCGCTAAACCAACTCCGAGAGGTTATTGACCACGCCGAGCACAATCAACTGACCACGAAGGTCTATTCCTGCAAGCAATCAAGAACAAGCAAGAATATGATAAAAGCAATCTGAATATTGCGAGTATGTATGAAGTATTGATAAAGGTGGGGATCCGAAGCGGTCTTGGTCTGGTCGTTGGACACAAACGGCGCACACGGTTGCAATGGCTAACTTTAACTAAACAAATCCCAAGGAAAAGCTACTAGATGGATCTACTTATATAGGAGCAAGGTGACGGCCAAGGAGGTGGGAGAACGTCCCAAGGCAGCCTAAAACTAACCCTAGGTCGTACAAGGCCAATGGGCCCAAGTGGAGGTGACGAACACCTTGGACTTGTAATTTGACTCGGATTCTGGTGAAGCGTCAGATTGTTTCGTCCACAACTCAACGCCCGGATGGCTTTTAAGGTGATTCCAACTGTGCTGGAAAGAGCATGAAATCTACTTTCCAACAAAAAAGAATCACCCAATTGGAGTCCGTATGAAAAGTTGTTGACGTTTTGAGTCAGGTATGTCTGTGCAGTCCGAATCTGAATCCAGAACGTGAGAGACTTGGACTCTATCTTCTTGGCCCAAAAGTGACGTGAGAAGACTTTTGAACAGCACCTAAACTTCTCCTTTTCCCTTATCTTCATATGTGGATTGTACAAATGTCCCATACACCTGCAATTAGACAAAACACAAAAGTATGTGAAGTATTTTGTTCGATAACATAAATATATTATTGAATAGTTTGCACTAGAAATCACCGACAAATATGCATGTATGCAATATTTTGGTCTTATCCAAGGTAGTCATGTCCTCATCATCCTCCCTTCTTGAAAACAAAGCCGCCCTCATGCTGCTTAATCTGAAATGTGGCTAACAAAAGAGACAAGGTGTACATGTTGTATATGTATACGCCCATTTTACTTCCTTGATTTTTGCATATATGACACATGAATAGATGAGTAACTTGCATAGTTCATAAAATCTAAAGCCAACAAATTAGCACAAGAACTAGAAGGCATGAAAATATTGCAACTCAGTTTGCACATATAAGTGAAGCTCTTATTTATTTCAAAAGTTTGACAATGTTCATCATTAAACCATCCCAACATTGGTGAATAAACCTTATTTGAATCAAATTTACATGCTACAACATGCTTAGATAAGCAAACATGCAATGAGTCATTCGGACACGTAATCATCACCAAGATTAGAGGTCATATCAAAATGATTAAACATTGATTCTTTTGCATCAACAGTTAATTCAATAGGTGCACTCAAAATTGTTGGTATTTCAGTTGTTTGATCACATGACGCATTCATGACAGTTTTAAGATTCTCTAAAATAGGTGATGTGCTCAAATCACTGTGTAACTCAACACATGATGCATTCAAGTTAACTAGGGATGCATCATTCTCATGTGAAGTTAAATCATCAATACCTTTATCATACCTTGTCGCAAAGACGAGCTGATGTAGGTACAGACGTAGACAATGCACCATGCTCTTGAGATGATGCCGCCACAATCCGAGGTGGGCTGCTCTAGTAGGTGCAACGGTGGATGAACCAACCGCGGTGGTGAGCATGAACTGAATAGTAGTTGTTGTAGTCACCCAATGCATCCTCCTCAGAATCGTCTCTCAAAGGTACAAGCACGAACATACATACCGTAATGCAACGAGGAATATACTGAAATCTTGCTCAATATCATGGTTCAAACCACCAAAAAATCTATCCATTGTATCATCCTCAGATTCTTCTATGTCACAATGATGCATATAAGATTTGAACTCTTGGTAGTAAGTATGAACAATGTTATTGCCTTTGTTTAAATTGTTCAAATTTATGGCAATTCACGATTTATAATAAGGAGGGAAAACTGTTTTCATTACATCTTTCAAATCTTTCCAAGTTGTGGGTTGGTTATCAATGTTTTTCTTACAATGCACACTCCACCAAATGAAGCAAAACCAAGAATGCTCTAGTGGCAGCTCAGACTCGCCAAGTTCAAAAAAACATGCTGACTAAAAACTTGTTCTACTTCAAGCTCCCAAGCTAGATAAATAGCAGGATTAAATCTACCTCAAATGACGGTAAAGAGCTAACTGCCATGTGCTTGTGTGTGTTGTCCCAACTCTCGTGATGGTGAAGATGTGTTCGTCAGTCCAAGAACTTCTATCTCCTAAACCTGTCATGATTAGTAGAAACAAGAAACAAAATTCGAGAATAATGTTCCTATGAACTACTAGGATGTGGTTGTAAAGTGCTCACAAGAAAGCAAATATCAATATCTTACAAGTTCTTACCATGCGGCAGTGTGACAGTAACCAACGTGTCAAGTAACTCAAGATTGTGTAAAGCGATTGCTGGGAACGATGTATACACGTGTAGAAATATGTGGAGCTGGGTTATATATATGGTAGCAAAATTTTTAGCAATAATCAATTCAAAGATGCAATGTTGAATAAACGCCAACGACGGTATCGGCTGGTCCTAGGCTAGACCGACTAGAGACGCGAGCCTAGAACACTAATGAGGTCACGGCAGAAAGCACAACTAGCATCAATGAAGGATACTAAGTAGCTCTTGACAGCAAGATATAAGTGAAGATCACAACGGCAAAGGAAGATAATGATGAAAACAACTGCCAAGCAGTGATATACAACAACTCTCCAACTTTCCTCTTGAAAATTTGAGCCAATTTTCTCCATAAATTCTTTCAATGAGATGATAACTTGCACGATATAAGCTCGATACCACTTGATAGAGGCGGAGGTTTCCCGATCTTTCGATGAGATGATAATTCATCGATTTGGTGGAGACGATTTTGACGATCCGACTACAAACGCAGACGACGTTGCTTCTTAGCATCACTTAAACCAACTCCGAGAGGTTATGACGCCGAGCACAATCAACCTGACCACGGTCTCATTCCTCAAGCAATCAAGAACAAGCAAGAATATGATAAAAGCAATCTGAATATTGCGATGTATGATGTATTGATAAAGGTGATCCGTAAAGCGTCTTGGTCCTCGATGACAACAAACGGCACACGGCTGCAATGGCTAACTTTTAACCAAATCAACCTGAAAAGCTACCAGATGGATCTACTTATATAGGAGCAAGGTGACGGCCAAGGAGGTGAGAACGTTCCAAGGCAGCCTAAAACCAACCCTAGGTCGTACAAGGCCATGACCCAAGTGGAGGTGACGAACACCTTGGACTTGTAATTTGACCTCGGATTCGGTGTAGCGTCAGATTGTTTCGTCGACAACTCAACGCCCGATGGTTTTGCAGATTCTAACAGTGCTGGAAAGAGCATGAAACTACTTTCCAACAAAGAATCACCCAATTCGGAGTCCGTATGAAAAGTTGTTGATACTTTGAGTCAGGTATGTCTGTGCAGTCCTGAATAGAAGACTTTTGAACAGCACCTAAACTCTTCCTTTATCTTCATATGTGGATTGCAACAAATGTCCCATACATTCATATTTTTTGTTCTCGATTGAATAGTTTGCACTAGAAATCACCGACAAATATGCATGTATGCAATATTTTTGGTCTTATCCAAGGTAGTCATGTCCTCATCAATCAAACAACTAAAATACCAACAATTTTGAGTGCACCCATTGAATTAACTGTTGATGCAAAAGAATCAATGTTTAATCGCTTTGATATGACCTCTAATCTTGGTGCTGATTCTGTGTCGAATGACTCATTGCATGTTTGCTTATCTAAGCATGTTGTAGCATGTAAATTTGATTCAAATAAGGTTTATTCACCAATGTTGGGATGGTTTAATGATGAACATTGTCAATCTTTTGAAATAAATAAGAGCTTCACTTATATGTGCAAACTGAGTTGCAATATTTTCATGCCTTCTAGTTCTTGTGCTAATTTGTTGGCTTTAGATTTTATGAACTATGCAAGTTACTCATCTATTCATGTGTCATATATGCAAAAATCAAGGGAAGTAAAATGGATGACGATACATATACAACATGTACACCTTGTCCCTTTGTTAGCCACATTTCAGATTAAGCAACGCCGAGGACGGCTTTATTTTCAAAAAGGGAGGATGATGAGGACATGACTACCTTGTATATGACCAAAATATTGCATACATGCATATTTGTCGTGTGATTTGTAGTGCAAACTATTCAATAATCTATTTATGTTTTCCGTAACAAAAATACTTCACACACTTTTGTGTTTTGTCTAATTGCAGGTGTATGGGACATTTGTACAATCCACATATGAAGATAAGGAAAAAGATATGTTTATTTGCTGTTCAAAAGTCCTCTCACGTCACTTTTGGCCCAAGAGAAGATAGAGTCCAAGTCTCTCATGTTCTGGATTCAGATTCGACTGCACAGACATACCTGACTCAAAACGACAACAACTTTTTCATACGGACTCCGAATTGGGTGATTCTTTTTTTGTTGGAAAGTAGATTTCATGCTCTTTCCAGCACAGTTGGAATCACCTTAAAATCCGTCCGGAGCGTCGAGTTATGGACGAAACAATCTGACGCTGCAGCAGAATCCGAGTCAAACCACAAGTCCAAAGGTGTTACGCCACCTCCACTTGGGCCCATGAGCCTTGTACGACCTAGGGTTGGTTTTAGGCTGCCTTGGGACGTCCTCCCACCTCCTTGGCCGCCACCCCTTGCTCCTATATAAGTAGATCCATCTAGTAGCTTTTCCCTGGGGTTTTGTTTAGATCAAAAGTTCGCCATAGCTGCAACTTCACTGATTTCGCTTGTGTTCAACGACTGCACAAAGGCGCCACAGTAACCCCACCTTGATCAATAAAGTTTTCATCTTATATTTGCAATATCCAAATTGCTATCTCAGTTTCTTGCTTGTTCTTCGCTTGCTCACAGGAAATAGACCTCGTGGTCGTTGATCGTGTTCGCGTGGTCAATAACCTCTCGGAGTTGGTTTAGCGATTGTTATAGGCTGACGCCTCGCACGTCAGAGTCGGATCATCAAAGTCGACTTCCACCAAAGCGAAATCCACCATCTCATCGAAGACGGACACCTTTGCCTCTATCAAGATGTCATAATGGAGACTCAAAGGATGTAATGCATCATGGGAAATATCTAAATCATTGTTATTCATGGAATGCATATGGTGCATACTATCATGGGAATCATGCAGAGTATAAAATGCATCAAGATCTCCTAATATGTATGAGGAAACTATGGGGGTCTCCTCATGAGCATGAGTAGCAACATCACATGGAGAATATTGACAACATCCAAAACAATGCATATTTGGAACAATGTGATCATGGTATGACATATTGGATGAATTATGCAAATCATGTAAAGGAAGTATGGCAATATCATCACATGAAAAACAAAAGCCAATGACCATCATCTCGCCATCTATGCCATAAGTGCAAATGGGATTGATTTTAATGGGGCATGCATAGTTACTATGTTGAGATTGAAATGAGGCAATATGGGAGATCTCACTCATAGCATATGACAAGTTCAATGGATTGTCAAACATGAAGTGACCAATAGAATTTTCACATGATATCCTATGAAGCATAGCATCACAACTAGGCAACTCAACATGCTCATTATCATATTCATCATAAATGGGTAAGTCAAGGCATGAAGAAGTTTCACTAGCATGAAGCATGGCAATAGGAGGGTCAACATCATGGGAGCAATCATTATGAAGAGTGTCCACTAGTGGGACAAGAGAAGCACCATCACCTATGTTACCTTTGGAGCGCGCCATGTGTTGTAGGTGAGGTGTTGAAGCTCGCCTCTTGTCATCTTCATCTTGATGGAACCATGTGGGGGTGCATCATCGTCCATCATGGCCATCGCCATCTCCATAGGAGGTATGGACTCATCAATGGTAGGCGGTCGTCATGTAGGAGACCTAGCACCAAAGAAGAAAACACACTAGGAGTAGAGGTTAAGTCGTTAGAAATCATAGTGGCCTCACGTGCCGTGTCAACTACCTCACTCTCTAAGTGTTGTGGCTCACCACTCCCAAGGATGCTCTCACCATATGTTTGTTGGAGTCACTCAATGGCGCCAACCTCACATAGGATGTGTGGCATGCTCTCATGTGTGGGGCTAGTGGTGGTCACACTCATCCTCTCATAGGAGATGCTCTCAATGTCACGTATGGTGGAGTCACCATGTCACTCATGGGGTGGTGGCTCTCCTCACATGGCATTTGGGGCATCTCGACATATGTGGGTGTCTGATGAGGACATCCATACCATTGTTACACCCACGGACCCTACTGTTACATATACGGGACCAATTACTAGAGCTCACAAGATGCCAATTAAATTACTGTACTTTCATTTCTTGGTAATGATTTTAATGTTCATGAGAATATGATGCTGCTTAAATTGGATACATTTGTTTTGCTTACAAATGAAGGGCCTAGCTTGCGTAAGGATGAACATTGGAGCAAGAACACGATGGAGTTGATGGCATGCGCAAGGGGTTTTGTTTAGATTAAAAGTTCGCCATAGCTGCAACTTCACAGATTTCGCTTGTGTTCAATGACCGCACAAAGGCCACGTAACCCCACCTTGATCAATAAAGCTTTCATCTTATATACGCAATATCCAGATTGCAATCTCAGCTTGCTTGTTCTTCGCTTGCTCGCAGGAAACAGACCTTCGTGGTCAGTTGATCGTGTTCGCGCGGGTCAATAACCTCTCGGAGTTGGTTTAGCGACATAAGGCGCCGACGTCCTCGCACGCTCAGAGTCGGATCGCCAAAGTCGACTTCCACCAAAGCGAAATCCACCATCTCATCGAAAGACGGACACCTTTGCCTCTATCAAGTGGTATCAGATTTCCGTGTTGCTCGTGAGATTTTACAGCTTTTCGTAGTTTAGATCGAGTCCGTTCTTCATACCTATAGTCCACTTAAAAAGCCAAAAAATTTAGGTTAGTTCATCCCGTCCAACCAATCTGAGCCTTTGCATAATCTTTTCTCAGATTTGCTTTGTTGAATTTGCGGTTGCATCGCCGTGTCAAGTTGCTGGTCTTAGCGCCTAGTCTTTTAGAGTTTCGAGTTCAGTTCACAGTTGTCACGCCGCCGCGCCATATACCACCACCACATATTCACCGCTAATCCGAATCCATATACGCCACCACATATCCGCCGCCATCACGCCCATCCGAGTCCACCCGCAACATATATCCGCCACCAGTCCGAAGTTCCACCAGATTCATCTCCGCCACCAATCCGAAGTTCCACCAGATTCATCTCCGCCACCAAATCGAAGTTCCACCAGATTCATCTCCGCCACCAGTCCTAGTCCGAGTCCAAGAATTGTTGCATTGTTCTCGATTTCCAGATCACGCGATACTCCGAGTCGTGATGCAAGAAGGACTCCCCAACTTCCAAGCCATCCGCAGAAGAAAAATAGTTCCAATTTCAAAAAAAACTAAGTCCGAAAATTCGCTAGGCAGTTTTAGACCATTTGTAGACTTTTTCCAAAAAATTTGTTATGAGCAAAAAAAAAGAGGAAAAAAAGTGCAAAAAAAAAGGAAAAAAGAGAAAAAAAATTCAGAGTGTGCTCCTCCCTTGTTTACATGCAGCGCCGTGATTTTGTTAGTGTTCTAGGCTCGCCTCTAGCATGGTATAGCCTAGGACCAGACAAGACTGCTGCTGAGCGCTTATTCAACTTTGCATCTCTCGAATTGATTATTGTCAATCTTTTTGCTACCATATTATAAGCCTTCCCAGCTCCACATACATCTACGCCGTGTGTTGAACTCTCCCGTAATCGCTATATCCAAGCTTTGAGAGTTTTGACTACAACGGTTGCCGATCACCGCCGCTGGGGTAAGAACTGTAAGAATTTGAGATTTGCTTGACGGATTTGTGACTCTCCACCACACCACCACCACCACTTCCTAGTAGTCTCAGAGGATCATATTCTTGTGTGTTTCTATTGTTGCTAACCATGGCAGGATCACAAGTCGATGAGACTGATTGGGAGAACTCGATTAACAAACAGCTACATGATAAGTTTCAAAGAAATGATGATTGGACAGTGCAAGATGTGCTAAACAGATTTGATGAGGCCATGGAGAAGATAGATGGCATTGAGAAGACGCTTGAAACAAAGCTTGATAGCAAGTTTGATGAATTGCTCGCTGCTTCCGCAACCACCGCCGGCTGCACCTATCGCACCTCAGAACGACAACAACCACGCCTCTTCCGAATCAGTATGGACGAGCTCAGCGGTTCCTATTGAGCCGTGGCAAAATTCTCGTGCCGCCAGCATCGCTGTTGGTGCTTCTTTGGCCCTCGCCATCGCCGCTGGTGGTACCGAGGAGGATGATGAGTATGTGGACGATTATGAGGATGAGGTTGATCAACATCGTAACTACGTAGCAACCACCAGCACCACAACCACCAGTGTCGCCCACATGCAAATAATGGCAATATTAGGGCTCCTCCTCACGTACGAGATCATGACCATCTCCCTAAACTGAAATTGAATATTCCACCATTTGAGGGTAGATATGTTCCTGATATATATCTTACTTGGGAGTTAGAAACTGAACAACGATTTACATGTTTACAATATCCCGAGGAGAGACGGTTCCGGCTGCTTGTGCTTTCACTAGCTTTGCATGTGTTTGGTGGTCTCAACATTGTAGATTATATCCTGCTCCAGCTACTTGGGCTGCTTTGAAAACTGCTATGCATCGCTGGGTTCCACCATATTATCAACGTGAATTACTTCAAAAATGCAGCGCTTAAGACAAGGAAAAATTCTGCAGAAGAATATTATCAGAATTACAAACCGGCTTGATTTGATGTGGTATTGTTGAGGAGAATGAAGCTATGCTTGCACGCTTTCGGGTGGATTAAATAGAGAGATTCGCACCATTCTAGACTATAAGGTTTATAATAATATCACTGCTTATTCCATCTTGCTTGTAAAGCTGAACGTGAAGTGCAGGATCGATGCATTGGCGCCGCACTAACTTTTCTCGCAGGTCGACCTTCATCATGGACACCACGCATCATCTACTTCCACCGCACCATCACCTCCTTCAAAGCCACCTCCAACCGTGATACAAGAAAGCAGTGCACAACCACCACTATCCGCCAAGAGCACACCGCCGGCCTGCATGTAGTTCTTCTTCCATGGCGCCAACAGGCACACAAGTGATATTATTTGTCGTCGCTAAGGGAAGAGGACATTTTAGAGAGAATGCAAATCTCAGCGTGGTGATGATTGCTACCGAGGATGGTGGGTATGAGTCCGCTTAGTGACTATGATGAGGAGACTTTGGCTCTTATTACACATGAGGAACACGGTGGAGATGATTCTGATCATGAGACACAATACATGGCTGTCAAGATGCCGACAGTATGAATGTTTAGTTGCTCAACGGTTTTGAGTGTGCAGGTTACAAGTTGAGCAAAATCAGAGGCATAATTTGTTCCATACAAAGGAGTTGTGAAGGAACGCTCTATTCAAGGCCATCATAGATGGAGGGAGCTGCAACAACTTGGCTAGCATGGAGATGGTGGAGAAGCTATCTCTCACCACAAGACCACATCCACATCCTTACTACATCCAATGGTTCAACAACAGCGCAAGGTTAAGGTAACACGCATCGCTCGTGTGCATTTTAGTATCTCTACATATGCTGATTATGTTGATTGTGATGTGGTACCGATGCAAGCATGTTCCTTATTACTTGGTCGACTCATGGCAATTTGATAAAATTTGTACACCATGGTAGAAACAATCAAGATACTCTTGTTCATAAGGATAAAAATATTACTTTGCTTCCTATGACTCTGAGTCCATTTTGAAAGATGATATTAATAGAGCTAATAAAGCAAAACAGAGAAAAATAAGATTGAAAATCAGATTGTGGCAAAAGAATTTGAGCAACATATGAAGCCTAATAGTAAACCATCTAGTGTTGTTTCTGAAATTAAATTGAAAAGTGCATGTTTACTTGCCACTAAATCTGATATTGATGAGCTAGATTTTAGCAAATCTGTTTGCTATGCTTTTGTGTGCAAACAGCATTATTTTCATTCGAGGACGTGTTTTCCTCTTTGCCCCTCGCTGTCACTAACATTTTGCAGAGTTCGCCGACGCCTTTCCACAAGACGTGCCACCGGATTACCACCTATTCGAGGGATTGAGCATCAAATTGACTTAATTCCCGTGCATCATTACCCAACCGCACACCATACCGCATCAATCCAGAGGAGACGAAGGAGATTATGCGTCAAGCACAGTGAGCTGCTCGACAAAGGTTATATACGCCAATCCTTTAGTCCTTGTGCTGTTCCTATTATTCTAGTGCCGAAAAGGATGGTACATCACGATGTGTGTTGATTGTAGAGGCATTAATAATATTACTATTCGTTATCGCCACCCTATTCCTAGGCTAGATGATATGCTTGATGAATTGAGTGGTTCTACAATATTCTCCAAAGTTGATTTGCATAGTGGATACCATCAAATTCGTATGAAATTGGGAGATGAATGGAAAACAGCATTTAAAACTAAGTTTGGATTATATGAGTGGTTAGTCATGCCTTTGGGTTAACTAATGCACCTAGTACTTTCATGAGATTAATGAACGAAGTTTTACGTGCTTTCATTGGACGATTTGTGGTAGTCAATTTTGATGATATACTGATTTATAGCAAATCTTTGGAACAACATTTGGAACATTTACGTGATGTTTTTAATGCTCTACGTGATGCACGCTTGTTTGGTAACCTTGGGAAGTGCACCTTTGCACCGACCGAGTATCTTTTCTTGGCTATGTTGTTACTCCACAGGAATTGAAGTTGATAAAGCCAAGATTGAAGCTATTGAGAGTTGGCCACAGCCCAAAACGGTCACACAAGTGAGGAGTTTCTTGGCCTCGCTGGTTTCTATAGGCGCTTGAGAGATTTCAGCACCATTGCTGCACCTCTCAATGAGCTTACAAAGAAGGATGTGCCTTTTGTTTGGGGTACCGCATGAAGAAGCCTTCACGGTATTGAAAGATAAGTTGACACATGCTCCTTTACTCCAACTTCCTGATTTTAATAAGACTTTTGAGCTTGAATGTGATGCTAGTGGAATTGGATTAGAGGTGTGTTATTACAAGATGGCAAACCTGTTGCATACTTTTCTCAAAAATTGAGTGGGCCTAGTCTGAATTACTCTACTTATGATAAAGAATTATATGCTCTTGTTCGACTTTAGAAACATGGCAACATTATTTATGGCCCAAAGAATTTGTTATACATTCTGATCATGAATCTTTGAAACATATTAAAAGTCAAGCTAAACTGAATCGTAGACATGCTAAATGGGTTGAATTCATTGAGACTTTCCCTTATGTCATTAAACACAAGAAGGGTAAAGAAAATGTTATTGCTGATGCATTGTCTCGTCGCTATACTATGCTTTCACAACTTGACTTCAAAATATTTGGTTTGGAGACCATCAAAGATCAATATGTGCATGATGCTGATTTTAAAGATGTATTGCAGAATTGTAAAGAAGGAAGAACATGGAACAAGTTTGTCGTTAATGATGGATTTGTGTTCCGTGCTAACAAGCTATGCATTCCAGCTAGCTCTGCTCGCCTTTTTGTTGTTGCAGGAGGCGATGGAGGAGGACTAATGGGACACTTTGGTGTGAAGAAGACGGAGGACGATTTGCTACACATTTTTTGGGCCAAAGATGAGACGGATGTTGAGCGCTTTTGTTGCTCGCTGCACTACATGTCAAAAAGCTAAGTCACGACTCAATCCTCATGGTTTATATATGCCTTTGCCTGCACTTAGTGTTCCTTGGGAGGATATATCTATGGACTTTGTTTTAGGTTTACCTCTAACAAAGAAGGAGGGATAGCATATTTGTTGTCGTGGATAGATTCTCTAAAATGGCACACTTTATACCATGTCATAAAAGCGATGATGTGTTAATGTTGCTGATTTGTTCTTTCGTGAAATTATTCGCTTGCATGGTGTGCCAAATACTATTGTTTCAGATCGTGATACTAAATTTCTTACCCACTTTTGGAGATGTTTATGGGCTGTTGGGGACTAAACTGCTTTTAGTACTACTTGTCACCCCAAACTGATGGATAAACTGAAGTAGTCAATAGAACATTGTCTACTATGCTTAGGGCTGTTTTGAAGAATAATAAGAAAATGTGGGAAGAATGCTTGCCTCATATTGAATTTGCTTATAATCGCTCATTGCATTCTACTACTAAGATGTGCCCTTTGAAATTGTGTATGGTTTCCTACCTCGTGCACCTATTGATTTGTTGCTTCTTCCATCTTCGGAGAAGGTTAATTTTGATGCTAAAGAACGTGCTGAATTGATTTTAAAATGCATGAGTTAACTAAGGAAAACATTGAGCGATGAATGCTAAATATAAACTTGCTGGAGATAAGGGTAGAAAATATGTTGTGTTTGCACCGGAGATCTTGTTTGGTTACATTTATGTAAAGATAGATTTCTAATTTGCTAAATCAAAGCTAATGCCACGTGTTGATGGTCCTTTAAGGTGTTAGAGAAGATAAATGATAATGCATATAAACTTGAGCTACCTGCAGATTTTGGGGTTAGTCCCACTTTTAACATTGCAGATTTGAAGCCTTATTTGGGTGAGGAAGATGAGCTTCCGCCGAGGACGACTTCAATTCAAGAAGGGAGGATGATGAGGACATCCATACCATTGTTACACCCACGACCCCTACTGCTACATATACGGACCAATTACTAGAGCTCACAAGAAGCCAATTAAATTACCAGTACTTTCGCTTTCTTGGTAATGATTTTAATGTTCATGAGAATATGATGCTGTTTAAATTGGATACATTTGTTTTGCTTACAAATGAAGGGCCTAGCTTGGAGAAGGATGAACATTGGAGCAAGAACACGATGGAGTTGATGGCATGCGCAAGGGGTTTTGTTTAGATTAAAAGTTCGCCATAGCTGCAACTTCGCATTTCGCTTGTGTTCAACGACCTGACACAAAGGCGCACAGTAACCTCACCTTGATCAATAAAGCTTTCATCTTATATTCGCAATATCCAGATTGCAATCTCAGTTTCTTGCTTGTTCTTCGCTTGCTCGCAGGAAACAGACCTTCGTGGTCAGGTTGATCGTGTCCGGGTGGTCAATAACCTCTCGGAGTTGGTTTAGCGATTGCTAAGGCGCGACGCTCTCGACGCTCAGAGTCGGATCGCCAAAGTCGACTTCCACCAAAGCGAAATCCACCATCTCATCGAAAGACGGACACCTTTGCCTCTATCGTCGAGGGATGTTGGTGCAAATGTTCCATGCTCAACTCCTATCGTCCGCCTTTGGTTGAAGGGATAGTCCCATGCTCAACCCTCTTGTCACCGCCTTGTTGTTGGAGGCCCAT
>JAHHZJ010000456.1:0-33664 GCA_021437245.1 Aegilops speltoides | reverse complement strand
AACTGTGAGCTAACGCGACGCCTTGAGGAAAATGGAGTCACCGACCCCAGCGCCAAGAAGATGAGGCTCTCTCAATGGCGGGCGACGTCACAGATCCCGCACCCGGTAGTGCAGGGAGAAGCGGCGACCCTGCCCCCACCAGATCCTAGGAACCTGTAGAATCTTGGGCGGACCGCATCAGCGATCTCCCGAACGCCGTCCTTGGGGAGATCATCTCGCTTCTCCCCACCAAGGATTGCTGCCGCACCCAAGTCCCCTCAATTCGGTGGCGCCCTCTATGGCGCATCGTGCCCCTTAATCTCGACTGTCGTCAACTATATCTCTTCAATGATTTTGAAATTCCTAGAGCCATCATCTCCTCCCACTAGGTCTCCGTCCAAAGCCTCTGCATCCCGTCATGCTACCTGAGCAAGCATACCATGCCCTGCAGGGTGGACGCCTGGCTGAAATCCCCTGAATTCACAGAACTACAGTTGCTTGAGTTCTACTATTCCCCTGGAAATCACATACCACATACCGAATGCCATGTACTTGTGCCCTCAGCACCGATGTCCATCTCGCGGTTTTCCTCCTCTCTCTCTCCATACCGCCACCTTTGCGCTGTGCTACCTACCAGACAATCTTGTATTAAACCTTCAACTCCCATTTCTCAAGAAACTTTCACTTGTGCGGGTTCGTATATCGGATGCCTCATTGCACAGCATCATCCACTCCAGTTGCCCTACCGTGCAGTGCTTGGTGCTTGTTTTCACAGTTAGAATCGGTTGTCTCCAAATAAAGTCGCCTAACCTTGTAAGAATTGGAATTTCTTTTGACGGAAGGCAGCTCATCATCCAAGATGCCCCTTCACCTCAAAGGTTGATCCTTGATTCTAGTTATTCACCATTGCAAATAATCGTCCTCTCTCTGCCTAAACTGGAGACCTTGGGTGTAATACATGATCTCTGTGCTCATTTCAATATGGTGTTTGGCTCCACAGTTCTTCAGGTACTTTATATTATCATCTACACTTGAAACCATAAGCTACATTTTAAATTTCTGCGCATAAGTTATATATCATCTTGGAGTAAACATTTTGTACTAATATTATGTTATATGCTCAATGAAGAGTTTCTCCATGGATGGCCTATCAATGGTGCTGGATTCTGTCAAGATCTTATATATCCAAATGTATAGTTTTGATCTGAACAAGATTATTGGCTTGCTGCACTGCTTTCCATGTCTGGAGAAGTTGTATATAAAGGTGATAATTTCACGCACATTGGAGGCCCGCATATAGTGTACTAGAATTAACCGTTCAACTATTGCTCTTTCGACACTCTTTCTTTAGACCTTATCTATTTTCAATCTTCATGTCTATTTAGGCAATAGGACGGGGTAAGAAAGTTATAACCAATCGGTGGATTCGTAAGCATCGGGATTTTCTCACTTCTCATGAGATTCGATTGAATACAATAACGCTAGAACGATATGTAGCCGACCGTACAAACACTAGGTTTTGGCACATTCTTCCTGCTGAATGCGAGGTTACTATTGTCCATCAGGCTTAAGTTTACCAGCAGCATGGTTTTGACGGATGGGTATGTCGAAGAGCAAAAAAAAGGAGTTTCAGGTGGGCAAAAGAGTTTCTGAATGTGTCGGGCTTCTATTTACAACATATTGTGGTCATAATCCAGTAAATTTTACGACCCAGGATGTTCATTCTATGGACCTGACCGATCCATTTGACTGTGACTGCCAAAAATAGTGCTGGAGTTAGATGTTGTTGCCCTTTTCAACCTGGGTTTTTTTTAAACCTGATGAACAGTTAACCCTCGTTCTTTTGTACACTTTGTAAGCTGGAGTTAGATGTTCTTACCCTTTTCAACTCGGTTGTGACTATCATATTTTCTTTGAAAAAAGGCAAATGGCTTGCCATTCGTTTAATTTAGAGAGAAATATTGTAACATCTCCTGTCGGATTTCAGGTTCCGGCAGACCCTTGAGGTTCGAACACTGGCGTGCGCACGGAGATTCAACCCTCTACCGGCTCGCTCCTCGCCGAATCGCTAGGATCTAAAACTACCAAACAGAACAGCACAAGAGACACAAGATTTATATTGGTTCAGGCCACCATTGTGGTGTAATACCCTACTCCAGTGTGGTGTGGTGGATTGCCTCTTGGGCTGATGATGAAGAATACAATGAAGAACAGCCTCGCGAGGGTCTGCCCTTGGCTGGTGTGATGAACTGCTAGGAGGAGTTCAGTCGCCCTATCTGCTGGTTTCTTGGTGAGGATCCCGATTGCCTCTACCTTGGGGGTGGCTAGTCCTATTTATAGGAGAAGGCCCTGGGCCTCTCCAATTGAGCGGGAAGGGCGCCAACAATCGGCCATTTTGAAGGGGAACAGCGGGTACACTTATCCTGACTAAAGTTGGTCCTCGCCTGTCAAAGGCTCTGGTGGTGACGCCGGCTTGGGCTCCACCATGACTTCCTTCCGGCCGTTGGGCTGGTCTTGGTCTTGTTGCATCGAAATGGACGCCTTTGCTTGATGCTCTCGCCTGCGCTTGCTCCCTTTGCACCAAAGAGGAAAGGAGGACATCACATGGCTGGCGCCCAACTGGTGCCCTTGGTCATCATGGCTTGCGTCATGGGCACCTCGCGAGGTACCCCGCCTTGAACTCTCTGCCTCCTCGTGAGCCAGCCTGACGAGGCCGTGCCTGAGGAAGCTCCCTGTCGTCCGCCCCGCGAAGCTTGGCCCCTCGCGAGGGTCTTGAGCTTGTGTTGATGAAGATGGGCTGTGCTAGGCCTCTTTTGAGCCACGCCGCAGTCCGCAGGCAGGCAAGTCTGGGGACCCCCGTTCCCATAACGCCGACAGTAGCCCCCGGGCCCACGGCGCGCCCGAACTTGGTCGAGCAGAGAGGCGAAAGGGTAAGTGCGAAGCGTCGCGGGCCCTAACAACCTGCGGCCTTGGGCGTCGCGTGGCGGTTGATTGGACGTGGGCGCCTCTGCAACCACGCGAGTTGATAAAGGAGCGGCATCTCCCTGGCCTCCTTTACTTCCTCCAGTTGCTGCTCAGATCCCCTTTCTTGCGCCTCCTCCACGCTCAAATCTTTAGATCTACTCCGTCAAGGCGCCCTAGCAGTCATGGCGCCGCCAAGCCCCGGCCGGAGCTTGGTACTCGCCTGCCTTGGACTCGCCAAATGTGTCAGAGGCGAGCCTTGCTCGGGTGCGCCAGATGGCGGCGGCGCAGGGCATCGACGGGACAAAGGCGTTCAAGGCCGACTATACCATCCCTGAAGGCCGAGGGAGCACCTTCTATCCACTCTTCGTGAGCGCCATCGTCACCGGTCTGGTGCCTCCCTTTTCTAAGTTCTTCTTCTTTGTCCTCCGCCACTATAATATTCAAGCTCTGCACCTCCATCCCAACTCCGTACTTCTTCTGTCGATCTTCGCCTACTATTGTGAGGCTCACGTAGGGGTGAAACCCTCGGTGGCCTTGCTGCGCTACTACTTCTCCCTCCAGACCTCCCATGGTGCCGCCTCCGCATGCGCGAGCTTAGTCGCATACCGCGGCTCCATCGCCATTTCGAACCCTGGGAAGAGGATCGAGGGCTTCAGGAGCAAGTGGGTCTTGGTGGATGCTGGGCGCATCCACCCCCGGCTGATCCTGCCCACGAAGCACCCCGCGAGCTCCTACGACTGGTCCCGGGTGGACCTTCTGGATCCCCGCGCGAAGCTAGTGTTGGAGAAGATGGGCGCAGATCTGAGGCCGCCCAGCGTGGCGGCGGCGAAGCTGACCGGTCTTGCCGAGGGAATTCTCGAGCACCACTGCTCCGCCACAAGATTCACTTCGATGTGGAGGCCCCACCCGAGCCCCGCTGTCTTGGCCGACGAGGATCTGGCTGCGGTCCTCCAGTCCTTGGTTGGGGGCGACGTGGCGAGGCTGGAGGGCGCTCCTACGCCCCTGTTCCTCTGCGAGGACTGGGAGCAGGTAGTGGGGTCCAGGCCCGTCTTCAATGGGGACGGGCCCATGCCCGCGGAGGCTCCAGAGGACCTGGTGGACGTGTCCTCTGATGACTCCAGCAAAGAGAAGGAAGAAGGGGAGCGGGAAGAGGGGGTTGACTCAGAGGCGGAGTCAAGGGCTCCTCCCCTTCGGCGCAGGTCCCGCACTCTCCGCCTCCCCCAGAGTGACGACGACGAGGATGAGGATGAGCAGGGCGGCAGGAGCTTTCCTCCGATCCCGAAGAAGGACCGGACTGGGCTGATCCCCTGCGGGTCTGCCCCAGCCCCGAGGCGATCCGCAGGCGCGCCTCCTGCTCCCGAGCCCCTTGAAGTTGACCCTTGCAGCCGGCTCTCGGGCTTTAAGTACGGCCGGAGGCTGCTTGAGCCCACCAGCGACGACCTGTAAGTGCTTGATTCCTGTCTTGATTATTGTTCCGTTGCCGAGACTTGATGCTCGTATCTTCCGGCCAGGCTGGAGCCCACGGCAAAGAAGTCGAAGGGAGCTCCTGAGGTCCCATCTGTGGCAGTGCCTCTGCCCGAGAAAGAAGGTGACTGTGACGTGCAGGCCTCTCCTGCCAGGGCATCCTCGCGAGGCCAGGCTGAGCCTGCTGGGGCGAGCTCAGCCCCCTTGGCCCAGGCGACTCCCGAGGTGCCCTTGCCTGATGCCGCCACCACAGCCGTCGTGGCGCAGCAGGTTCCGTCTCAGAATACTGTGGTCACGCTGCCATCCTCTCCTCCTACTCCACCGACCGCTGCTTCTCTGACTACTGTTCTGGATCGCACCATTGCCGGACTGGACCGTCTGCGGCAGGATCTTCTGGGCGCCGACCCTCGTCTAGTGGACGGGCGCTTGGAGCTGGCTTTCGGCTGGATTCGCTCCGATGCTTCGATACGGGCAGCGCTGGTCCAAGCCTCGACGGCTTGCAACGAGGAGAAGTAGGCCGTCCTTGAGGCGAAGGTTGCTCGCGATGCTGCCCTGGGGGAGGCAGCTAGTGTCCGAGGTCGTTGTGAGACGCTGGAGAGCGAGCTGAAGGGCCTGCAGAACCAGCTTGCCGAGGAGGCCCGCCTTCGCCAAGAGCAGGAGGAAAGCATGAAGGCTCGCGAGGCGGCCGTCAAGGACCTGGAGGCCAAGCTCAAGAGGCGCCGTGGCCGCCTAGGCGCGCTGGAGACAGAGCTGGAGGCGAGGAAGGTTGAGCTGGACGGCAAGGCCCGGGTTCTCGCCGAGGATCACATGGCCTTCGCGGATATGGAGGAGAAGGCTCGCACTTCATTGAAGACCCTTTATGATAGCGGCCTCGAGAGCCCGCTGGCCGGCGAGGAGGATGGCCTGCCAAGCTGCTTCCCTTCCTAGTTCGCACCCTTCAAGACATCACCCTTGGCCTTGGCCCTACGGCTGAGGCCGAGGCACGCGTCTTGTCTTCTGCAGCGCTGACGCGGGTCTTCACCCACATCTATCTTCGTGACCCCAACATCGACCTCGACAGCCTGCTGGAGCCAGTGAGCGGCGAGCGTGCCGCTGCCGCTGCTGAGGCCGTGAAGGGTCGTGCGGAGGCTCTGCTGGGGAAGTTCCGGGCCTTCAGTACCAAGCCGAAGCAGAGCGTTGCTAGCCCTGCCGCTCCACAAGGCGAACCTGCTCCGCGCGGCTCCACCGCCAGCAAGTGACTCCGTCGTGGCTCCCATCCTGCTTTTAATTCCTGCACATGTACCATGCCTCGGGGAGGCGTTAAAACTTGTGTTTGATGTTGTGATAACAGTATGGACCGTAATATTTGCTTTTGGGTTCCCTGAAATTTGCGCTATTCCTTCCTACTTGCTTATGTTCTACACCGGCAGAGCCCGGCCCCGCGCATACCTCAGCCGCCATTAGCCCCGACCGGAAACCAGGACGGGACCAAGGAGTGAGGGGCTACGTGACAAGTTAGGCTCCTGAGTCGCGATGCTCAGGTGTCCCCCTTGGCGCTCGAACAACAAGTAGGGAGGTGAGGTGTGGGTGGATATGCCGTTCTACGTCTGCAGAGCCCGGCCCCACGCATACCTCAACCGCCGTTAGCTTTTCGGAACTAAGGGGTGAGGGGCTACGTGACCAGTTAGGCTCCTGAGTCGCGATGCTCGAGAGTCCCCCTTGACGCTCAAATGGCCTTCGTACCTTGGCTCCGCTCGGGGAGGGACGTGCAACGAACCAGGCCTAGGGGGCTGGCCGTGGCGTCGTGTCAGGCGCAACCAGCAAGCAGCCCGTGCCCAGCCCCAGCGCAAAGCACTCCCGAGGCGTTGCGCGGCGAGCGAGGCCAGCACCGAGGTCCGGCTCCACGAGGTTGATGCGCCCGGGGCCACCTCGCTTATTTATCACCAGCGAGCATAGCGCTTCAGATCCGTCTGGGCATAGGCTCTCCTCGGCGGTGTCGTCGGCCAACAAGGAGCATGGTGCTTCCATCGGTGCATGGGAGGGGCTCTCCGAGGAGGATCCCAGGCGCGATCTGCCCCACCCTGACGCGTGGCTGGCACGGTAGGGCTTGACGAGGTGTATCTGGGCACCCGTGGGCTAGCGCGGGACTCACGGGGCCCTACCTCAAGGCGGGTTGCGCCTGGCTCTGGGCCTTATCTTGGAGTGTGTTCCTACAAATTTGGCGGATGCGGTTTCACGTCTTCGGTCCCGGCTCTCGGGCTGGTCTCAGCCGTCCCTGGCATGCCAGGTCGCGATGCCGTGGACAAGACCAGAGGGTGAGGGCCGGAGAGCCGGTAGGAGCCCTGAGTCGTGATGCTCAGGCACCCCCCTTTAACGCGCAAGCTGGGTTAGATGTTGAAACTCTACGTCCTCGGGTCCCAGCTCTCGGGCTGTTCTCAGCCGTCACTGGCATGCCAGGTCGCGATGCCGTGGACAAGACCAGAGGGTGAGGGCCGGAGAGCCGGTAGGAGCCTTGAGTCACGATGCTCAGGCACCCCCCCTTTAACGCGCAAGCTGGGTTATATGTTGAAACTCTACGTCCTCGGGTCCCGGCTCTCGGGCTGGTCTCAGCCGTCGCTGGCATGCCAGGTCGCGATGCCGTGGACAAGACCAGAGGGTGAGGGCCAGAGAGCTGGTAGCAGCCCTGAGTCGCGATGCTCAGGCACTCCCCTTTAACGCCCAAGATTCCGACACCTAGGAGAAAAAGGCACCAAATAACAAGCATGATGGATCGAAAGCATAGCCCTAAGATAAACGCAAGAAGGGTACATGCCACTAGGTCAGGCCCGAGCGGCTTGGGGATGATGCAGCCTGAGGGGCGCCCCCAATAAGGTAAGCTAAGGACATGAAATAAAAGGGATACACGCCGCAGGGACTGACCCACGCGGCCTGGGAATAATGCGGCCCTGAGGGTGCTCCCAGCTGGAAATGAAACTTGAAGGATGTCACCTGACGATGTTGGGGACGAAGGGGTGTTGGTGTAGCAGACTCGACGGGCCGCGGGAGCCGATCCTCACGAGCCCCCGGGCGCAGGGGCCTCAGGAGGCTCCGGAGGCGCTGGCGGCTCCTCGCGGGCTATTTCCATCTCCACCAGGGTTGCGGAACGCCTGACCTCCTGAGCCTCCAGGATAGCTCTCATGAGGCGCTGGTGCGCAGCAGCCACGTTCGGCAAGCCATAAGGCATGCGAACGTAGCTGTGGGCGGACCCTCGCAACGTCCCACTCGCAAGGGCTAGAGGCATTCCTGAGACGCGGCTCGGTTGAGCCCTGGTATGTCGATGCAGACGCACAGCCCACCATCCTCACTTGGATGGGGGGCCACAGGCAGGAGTGGCGGCGGCCTCCTCATGACCCTTGACTCCTGAGTTCTGAATGGCCTTGTTGACAAACTCCTGAGGGTTGGGCCCTCCTTGCTTTGCTCCTTTCAGGGAAGCGTGCTTCAAAACACGCCTCCACGTGGTGCCCAAGCGCCTCCCTCATGACCTTGGCGAGGTCAGTGGCCCTCCAGGGGAGAGCCCCCGAGCCCTGCCTAAAGAGGGCGCCGGGCGCGCTTCCCTATGTGATGGAAGGAGGTTCCCCCTGAGGGGGCGCGGGCCCTGAGGGGCCTTCCTCCTGAGGGGCCGGGCCGGACGATGTCTTCTTCTTCTTGGGGCGGCCTCGGGAAGCCTCCGGCCTCCACGGTCCGGGTCTTCCAGTGATGCGGCCTGAAAGGCTCGCTCCAGGGAGCACACTGCGTCTCTCTCTTCACAGGGCACTGTGATGACCCTGCCACTTCCTGGCATCTTGAGGACGTTGTAGCCGTGGTGGGTTACGGCCATGAACTTGGCCAGCGTCGGGTACCCGAGGATGGCATTGTATGGCAGGCGAATGTGGGCGATGTCGAAGTCGATGAGCTCGGTGCGGTAGTTGTCGTGGGCCCCGAAGGTGACAGGAAGGCAGACCTGCCTAATCGGGACCGTGGAGCCGTCGGTGACTCCGGAGAAGAGCTTGGTTGGCTGAAGCTCACTGTAAGACACTTGAAGATTGTTGAACGTTTCCACGGACAGGACGTTGTGTCACGCCCAATATGCGACCCTATCCAAAAGGAACTCGAAGGTCCCACCAAGGATAGACCCGCATATTGGAACGCTTTTGCAAGGTGGATATCATTACATCAACATTACATAAATAGATGGGGATACATACAAAAGGCATACAATGCCACATGAATACAATATCATCATACAAGAGATCAACATCCGACTACGGATGATACATGAATAGAAACTCAAACAATATCCACCCTGCTAGCCCAGTGCTGCCGACCGAACCTATCCCACGATCGAAGAAGCGGAAGAAGAACTCAACGCAAGCAAGCATCGCTCTCGCTTCATGATCATCGCATAACCTATACCTGCAAATGTTGTTGTAGAAATCATGAGCCACGAGGACTCAAAGAATCCCATTACCATGGGTATCAAGACTAGCAAAGCTTAATGGGAAAGGAAGGGGTAAAGTGGTGAGGTTGCAGCAGCGACTAAGCATATATGGTGGCTAACATACGCAAATGAGAGCGAGAAGAGAAACAAAGGAACGGTCGTCAACTAGCAATGATCAAGAGGTGATCCTGAACTCCTACTTACGTCAAACATAACACAGAAACCGTGTTCACTTCCGGACTCACGAGAAGAGACCATCACGGCTACACACGCGGTTGATGCATTTTAATTCGGATCTGGTGTCAAGTTATCTACAACCGGACATTAACAAATTCCCATCTGCCACATAACCGCAGGCACGGCTCTCGAAAGTTTAAACCCTGCAGGGGTGTCCCAACTTAGCCCATGACAAGCTCTCGCGATCAACGAAGGAATAGACCTTCTCCCAGGAAGACCCGATCAGTCTCGGAATCCCGGTTTACAAGACATTTCGACAATGGTAAAACAAGACCAGCAAAGCCGCCCGATGCGCCGACAATCCCGATAGGAGCTGCACATATCTTGTTCTCAGGGCAACACCGGATGAGCACTCCATACAACTAAAACCAGACCTCAAGTTTCCCTGAGGGGGCGCTGCAAAGGACTCTAGTTCGGACCAGCACTTAGACAAGCACTGGCCGGGGGCTAAAATAAAGATGACCCTCGGGTTGGCCGACCCGAGGGAAGGGTATAGGTGGTGGTGAGGCAAATGGTAAAACCAAGGTTGGGCCTTGCTGGACAAGTTCTATTCAAAGCAAACTGTCAGGGGGTCCCATAAATCACCCGACCGCGTTAACGCAAAATCCGGAACATAACACGGTATGACGGAAACTAGGGCGGCAAGAGTGGAACAAAACACTAGGCATAAGGCCGAGCCTTTCACCCTTTACCAAATATATAGATGCATTAATAATATAAGAGATATTGTGATATCCCAACATAAAACCTGTCCACCATGGAGAAATCTTCAACTTCACCTACAACTAGCAACGCTATAAGAGGGGCTGAGCAAAAGCGGTAACATAGCCAAACAATGGTTTGCATAGGAAAGGTGTCAAAGGTTAGAGGTTCATGGCAATATGGGATGGCTTGATAAATAGGTAATAGGTAGCGCAGCATAGCGATAGAACGAAACAACTAGCATAGAAATGATAGTAGTGAGATCCAGGGTAGCGGTCATCTTGCCTGAAATCCCGCTAGGAAGAAGAACGAGTCCATGAAGAAGACGAAGCCACGAAGATGAACGACACGTAGACAAACGAATCCTCACGATCGCAACGAAACGGGAACTATCGAGAAAAAGCACACAACATAGTAAACACACCACACATGAACAAGACATGATGCACAAACGAGCATGATGCATGAGAAAGCTAGATGAGGCTACTCATGGCAAGAGATGATGCAAACAAGAACAACACATCAAGGCAAGTTTAAATGAGGCCGGGAACAACATATAACAAATTCGGTAAGTCCTCATATGCAAATTTTGAAATGGGTCCAGAACTGGATGAACCTTATGTTCAAGTTTTTAAACAGCAAGTTAAAGAGCACCAAGATGATCTACACGAGATTCTAGTCAAGTTACATATAAAGTTCATTAGATTTGGAGCTACGGCCTAGAAGATATGAGCAAAACAAGATGAGCATGGCATTGATGCAAAACGCACCCAAACATCAAGCAAACACACCAAAACAAGGATGCAACATGATAATATGAAATTACATGCAAAATCAAGCAAGTTTCATATAGAGCACACTCAAAACGGAGCAACGGTTCAACACACACACACACTATACAAGTCATAGCAACAATGTCCAGAACAGCGACTAGGCATCTTGCAAGCATCAAAACAACATGCTACAGCACCCCAACATAATAACAAAAGGCATGGGCATGAAGTACAGGTAAAGCATAACAAAACATGAACACTGAGCTATCTCCAGAAACAACTAGAACATGTTCAAAAGGACATGGGAAGATTGCAAATAATAACAGTTTCAGGCTTAGCACAAAATAACATCAAGTTGCAATGTTTAGAGCTATCAAACAACATGTTACAGGAAGTTATCATGGCAAACAAAGGCATGGCATGATACTGCTAAATGCATAGATCAAAAGTCCCTTACTGACCATGAGCCAAAAAGGATCAGAAAATATGATGGCACCCATGTAAACATGGCAAGTTATATTACAGATTCAAACATGGCAGGAACAACAATAAGTAGTCAAGTTGGTGAGCTTGAACCACTCACCACAGAGCAATACATGGCATGGCAAGGCAACCAACAGTAATAAGGCATGTTTGTGAAGCTAAGAATGGCAAGAGCAAGTTCATAGGGTGCATGGATCAGTAGGAAACAATCATGGAAACATTAAACTTAATGTGAACAGGCTGATAGCAACATCATCAAGCAACTTTGGAGCAAGATTACAACAAGCTACAGCAACCTATAAATGCAACCAGGGGCATGAATGGATATAGCAAGACATGTAGATCAAAACATGTTTATAGAGCATCTCCAGATTATGCATAGAATGATTACTAGAAGCATGTTAACATAGCAACAAAATATAACAGAATCTGTCTAGCAAAACAGCAACAGCAAGTACACTACTTAACAAGCTCGATTCACTCACCACAAGTCATTGCATGACAAGATAAGCATAGCATCATCAAGAAGACATGTTTGTGAAACAAACAAAGTCAAGAACAAGTCCATAGCATGCAAGGACCAACTATAGCACCCTTGGCTAAATTGAATAACACGTAAACAATCTGCCAGGAAACATTTTGAAGCAAAAGTAGAGCACCAGAATGACATGCTAGACTACTCCATAATTGCAAACAAGGGCATGAATGGATAGACAATAACCATATGTTCAAAACACCCTTACTGAAGTATCTCAAAATATGCACGGATCTCTCTGTAGCATCAAGTTTACATGGCATCAAAATAACAGCAGAACAGGGACTAAATCAGCAATATCACGAAGCCTAGTTTGCATGCTTGTGCTAGTCACCACATTGATCACAAAAATACATGTCATACACCCCTGGAAATATGGCATGGCATAGATCAAAACACATGTAGACATCAACCTCATAGGATGCACACATCAATCATGGCAAAAATGACAAATGAGCAAGTTATAACAGTTTCAGCAGATAAACATCAACATGCACTCTTCCAACAGCATTTCGGGCATCAAGATGAGCTCAAATGAAAATGATGCAATGTAATGAAATGAAGTACTCGTTGATACAAACAATTTGACATATTACACGCACGAAACGGAGCTACAGACGCAGAGATACAATGCAACAAACATGGCATGATAATGTTAAAAATCTGGGACTTAGAGAAAATATCACCTCCGCGAAAAAAACAACCCGGGACGCGGCGGTGCGGGATGGACGGATCCAGGGCGCGGGGCGGCGCGTTTGGATCGGTGGTCGGGTGGATCTCATCCCACCCGACCGGATCCGAGGCGGGGCGGCGGCCGACGCCGCGCAGGTCGTCGGAGGGCGGCGAGGACGGAGGCGGCGCGCGGCCGAGCTCCGGCAGGCGGCGCTGGAGGAGCTCCGGCGAGCTCATGGCGCGGCAGAGGCGCAGAGATAGCGCGGCTCATGGCGGAGGAGGTCTGCAGCCTTGGGCGACGGAGTCGGCGGGCGGAGGTGGCGGGGCCGACGGCCTGGGGCCGAGGGCGCCGGGCGGAGACCGAGGCGGAGATGCTCGCCGGAAGCCTTGGCGGCGGGCAAGAAGGCCGGCAGCTCGCGAGCCGACGAGGTGGCGGGAGGCGCCTTGCGGCGGCCGCGGCGGGCACAGTGGAGGAGCATGGCGCTTGCATATCGGGCGGCGGCGGACGGGCTCATGGGCCCGCTCAGGGCTCATGGGCAGCGGCGGTGGGCGGCGGCGGCGCCACGTGGCGAGCTTCAGGATTCGCCGGGGGCGCGGAGGCGGACGCGTCCGGCTCCGTCCGGACGTGTCCAGCGGCGCGGAGAGGAGCGGGGCTAGGGTTAGGGTAGGATTACACCGCGAATTTGGAGGGGGAGGCACCTATTTATATGTAGAGGGAGCTAGGAGAGTCCAAATGAGGAGCGGTTTTCGGCCACGCGATCGTGATCGAACAACCGAGAGCATAGATGGGGGTTTGCTGGGTTTTGGGCCACTTTGGAAAGGTGTTGGGCTGCAAAGAGAAAGGGCTTTTACGGTTACCCGGTTAACCATTGGAGTAACAAACGACCTCCAAATGGCACGAAACTTGACAGGCGGTCTACCGGTACTATACCAAGGCCGCTTGGCAAACCTCGGGCCATTCCGAGAAAGTTTAACACCCACTCGCAACAAGAGACAAAAGGGGAACGTCGGAGGACATAGTGAAGGAAATATGCCCTAGAGGCAATAATAAAGTTATTATTTATTTCCTTATTTCATGATAAATGTTTATCATTCATGCTAGAATTGTATTAACCGGAAACATGATACATGTGTGAATGCATAGACAAACAACATGTCACTAGTATGCCTCTACTAGACTAGCTTGTTAATCAAAGATGGTTATGTTTCCTGACCATGAACAAGGAGTTGTTATTTGATTAACAAGGTCACATCATTAGTAGAATGATCGATTGACATGACCCATTCCCTTAGCTTAGCACACGATCGTTTAGTATGTTGCTACTGCTTTTATCCATGACATATACATGTTCCTGTAACTATGAGATTATGCAACTCCGTTTGCGGAGGAACACTTTGGGTGCTACCAAACATCACAACGAATCGGGTGATTATAAAGGAGTACTACAGGTGTCTCCAAAGGCGGATGTTGGGTTGGCGTATTTGAGATTAGGTTTTGTCACTCCGATTGTCGGAGAGGTATCTCTGGCCCTCTCGGTAATGCACATCATCAAGCCTTGCAAGCACTACAACTAATGAGCTAGTTGTGAGATGATGTATTACGGAACGAGTAAAGAGACTTGCCGTAACGAGATTGAACTAGGTATTGGATACCGACGATCGAATCTCGGCAAGTAACATACCGATGACAAAGGAACAACGTATGTTGTTATGCGGTCTGACCGATAAAGATCTTCGTAGAATATGTAGGAACCAATATGGGCATCCAGGTCCCGCTGTTGGTTATTGACCGTGAATAGTTCTAGGTCATGTCTACATTGTTCTCGAACCGTAGGGTCCGCACGCTAAGGTTTCGATGGCGGTTATTATGAGTTTATGTATTTTGATGTACCAAGGAGTTCGAGTCCCGGATGTGATCACGGACATGACGAGGAGTCTCGAATGGTCGAGACATAAAGATTGATATATTGGAAGCCTATGTTTGGAGTTCGAATGGTTCGGTAAAACGGAATTTATCGAATACTGGAGGTTACTGGAACCCCGGGAGGTAAATGGGCCTCTATGGGCCTTGGTGGAAAAGGAGAAGGGCAGCCCTAGGGGCTGCGCCCTCCCTTCCCTAGTCCTATTAGGACTAGGAGAAGGGGCCGCCCCTCTCTCTTTTCCCCTCAGGAATCCTAGTTGGACTAGGATTGGGGGAATCCTACTCCCAGGGAGTAGGACTCCTGGCCAGCGCCAAGCTTGGCCGGCCGGCCCCCTCCCCTGCTCCTTTATATCTGGGGGGGGGGCACCTTGAACACACAAGTTGATCGTGAGATCGTTCCTTAGCCGTGTCGGTGCCCCCTCCACCATATTCCACCTCGGTTATACCGTCATGAAGCTTAGGCGAAGCCTGCGCCGTGAAACATCAAGATCGTCCCACGCCGTCGTCTTGACGGAACTCTCCTCGACACTCGGCTGGATCGAGTACGAGGGACGTCATCGAGTTGTACGTGTGTCAAGAACTCGGGCGTCGGAGTAACGGCGCCGGATCGGTCGGATCGCGAGGAGAACGTCGACTACTTCCTCTACGTTGTGATCGCTTCGCTTGGGGTCTACAAGGGTATGTAGACAACACTCTCCCTCTCGTTGCTATGCATCACCATGATCTTGCGTGTGCGTGGAAAATTTTTGAAATTACTACGTTCCCCAACAAAGGGCATCCGAGCCTAGGTTTTTCTATGGTTTGATGTTTTGCACGAGTAGAACACAAGTGAGTTGTGGGCGATACAAGTCATACTACCTACCAGCATGTCATACTTTGGTTCAGCGGTATTGTGAGATGAAGCGCCCCGACCGACATTACGCGTGACGCTAACGCGAGACTGGTTTCACCGCTGGGAGCACTCGTTGCTTAAAGGTGACTGGTGGGTGCCTGTCTCTCTCACTTTAGTTGAACCGAGTGTGGCTACGCCCGGTCCTTGAGAAGGTTAAAACGGAGTCTATTTGACGAAATATCGTTGTGGTTTTGATGCGTAGGTGAGACTGGTTCTTGCTTAAGCCCGTAGCAGCCACGTAAAATTTGCAACAACAAAGTAGAGGACGTCTAACTTGTTTTTGCAGGGCATGTTGTGATGTGATATGGTCAAGACGTGATGCTATATTTTATTGTATGAGATGATCATGTTTTGTAACCGAAGTTATCGGCAACTGGCTGGAGCCATATGGTTGTCGCTTTATTGTATGCAATGCAATCGCCCTGTAATGCTTTACTTTATCACTAAGCGGTAGCGATAGTCGTAGAAGCATAAGTTTGGCGAGACGACAACGATGCTGCGATGGAGATCAAGGTGTCGCGCCGGTGACGATGGTGATCATGGTGGTGCTGCAAGATGGAGATCGTGAAGCACAAGATGATGATGACCATATCATATCACTTATATTGATTTGCATGTGATGTTTATCCTTTTATGCATCTTATCTTGCTTTGATTGACGGTAGCATTATAAGATGATATCTCACTAAATTATCAAGAAGTGTTCTCCCGAGTATGCACCGCTGCCAAAGTTAAATCGTGCCCGCACACCACGTGATGATCGGGTGTGATAAGCTCTCGTCCATCTACAACGGGTGCAAGCCAGTTTTGCACACGCAGAATACTCGGGTTATACTTGACGAGCCTAGCATATGCAGATATGGCCTCGGAACACGGAGACCGAAAGGTCGGCGTGAATCATATAGTAGATATGATCAACATAAGATGTTCACCATTGAAAACTACTCCATTTCACGTGATGATCGGTTATGGTTTAGTTGATTTGGATCACGTGATCACTTAGATGACTAGAGGATGTCTTTCTAAGTGGGAGTTCTTTAGTAATATGATTAATTGAACTTAAATTTATCATGAACTTAGTACCGATAGTATCTTGCTTGTTTATTATTGATTGTAGATAGATGGCTCGTCTTTGTTGTTCCGTTGAATTTTAATGCGCCTTGAGAAAGCAAAGTTGAAAGATGATGGTAGCAATTACACGGATCGGGTCCGTAACGAGGATCATCCTCATTGCTGCACGTAAGAGCTTATGTCTGGATGCACCGCTAGGTGCAGACCTCTTGCTAATGCAACCTGCAGATGTTATGAGCGTCTGGCGAGCAAAGCTGATGACTACTCTATAGTTCAGTGTGCCATGCTTTACGGCTTAGAACCGGGACTTCAACGACGTTTTGAGCGTCATGGAGCATATGAGATGTTCCAGAGTTGAAGTTGATATTCCAACAGAATGCCCGGATTGAGAGATATGAAGTCTCCAATAAGTTCTATAGCTGCAAGATGGAGGAGAATAGTTACATTAGTGAGCATATACTCGTAATGTCCGGGTACTACAATCACTTGACACAATTGGGAGTTAATCTTCCGGATGATTGTGTCATTGATGAATTCTCCAATCACCGCCACCAAGCTACAAAGGCTTCGTGATGAACTATAATATGCAAGGGTTAGTAAAGACTATGCTCGAGCTCTTACGCAATGCTAAAGGCTGCGGAGGTAGAAATCAAGAAGGAGCATCAAGTGTTGATGGTCAATAAGACCACTAGTTTCAAGAAGAAAGGCAAAGGAAGAAGAAGGAATCTCAAGAAGAACAGCAAGCAAGTTGCTGCTCGGAGAAGAAACCCAAGTCTGGCCCTAAACCTGAAACTGAGTGCTTCTCTGCAAGCAGACGTCCTTTGAAGCGGAACTGCCCCAAGTATTTGGCGGATAAGAAGGATGGCAAGGTGAACAAAGGTATATGTGATATACATGTTATTGATGTGTACCTTACTAGAGCTCGTAGTAGCACTGGGTATTTGATCTCGGTTCATTGCTAATATTTGCAACTCAAAGCAGGACTACGGATTGCTTAACTCGCAAAGGACGAGGTGACGATCTTGCGTGGGAAATGGTTCCAAAGTCGATGTGATCGCGATCGGCACGCTACCTCTACATCTACCTTCGGATTAGTTTTAGACCTAAATAATTGTTATTTGGTGCTGCGTTGAGCATGAACATTATATCTGGATCTTGTTTGATGCGAGACGGTTATTCATTTAAATCGAGAATAATGGTTGTTCTATTTATATGAGTAATATCTTTTATGGTCATGCACCCTTGAGGAATGGTCTATTTTGATGAATCTCGATAGTAGTGATACACATATTCATAATGTTGAAGCCAAAAGATGCAGAGTTGATAATGAAAGTGCAACTTATTTGTGGCACTTGCCGTTTAGGTCATATCGGTGTAAAGCGCATGAAGAAACTCCATCTTGATGGACTTTTGGAGTCACTTGATTATGAATCACTTGGCACTTAAGAACCGTGCCTCATGGGCAAGATGACTAGAACACCGTTCTCGGTACTATGGAGAGAGCAACGGATTTGTTGGAAATCATACATACGGATGTATGTGGTCCGATGAATGTTGAGGCTCGTGGCGGATATCGTTATTTTCTCACCTTCACAGATGACTTAAGCGATATGGGTATATCTACTTAATGAAACATAAGTCTGAAACGTTTGAAAAGTTCAAAGAATTTCAGAGTGAAGTTGAAAATCATCGTAACAAGAAAATCAAATTTCTACGATCCGATCGTGGAGGTGAATATTTGAGTTACGAGTTTGGTCTACATTTGAAACAATGCGGAATAGTTTACGCAACTCACGCCACCCGAACACCACAACGAAATGGTGTGTCCGAGCGTCGAATCGTGCTTTACTAGATATGGTACGATCTATGATGTCTCTTCAGATTTACCGCTATCGTTTTGGGGTTATGCTCTAGAGACAGCCGCATTCACACCGAATAGAACACCGTCGAAATCCGTTGAGACGACACCTTATGAACTGTGGTTTAGCAAGAAACCAAAGTTGTCGTTTCTTAAAGTTTGGGGATGCGATGCTTATGTGAAAAAGCTTCAACCCGATAAGCTCGAACCCAAATCGAGAAATGTGTCTTCATAGGATACCCAAAGGAAACAGTTGGGTACACCTTCTATCACAGATCCGAAGGCAAGACATTTGTTGCTAAGAATGGATCCTTTCTAGAGAAGGAGTTTCTCTCGAAAGAAGTGAGTGGGAGGAAAGTGGAACTTGATGAGGTAGTAGTACCTTCTCCCTTACTTGAAAGTAGTTCGTCGCAGAAACCAGTTTCTGAGACACCTGCGCCTAGTAGTGAGGAAGTTGATGATGTTGATCATGAAACTTCAGATCAAGTTACTGCAGAACCTCGTAGATCAACCAGAGTAAGATCCGCACCTGAGTGGTACGGTAATCCTGTTCTGGAAGTCATGCTACTAGATCATGATGAACCTACGAACTATGAAGAAGCGATGGTGAGCCCAGATTCCGCAAAATGGCTTGAGGCCATGAAATCTGAGATGGGATCCATGTATGAAAACAAAGTGTGGACTTTGGTTGACTTGCCGAGGGTAGGCAAGCAATAGAAAACAAGTGGATCTTCAAGAAGAAGACCGACGCGACGGTAATGTTCTCGTCTATAAAGCTCGACTTGTCGCGAAGGTTTTCGACAAGTTCAAGGGGTTGACTACGATGAGACCTTCTCACCCGTGGCGATGCTTAAGTCCGTCCGAATCATGTTAGCGATTGCGCATTTTATGATTATGAAATTTGGCAAATGGATGTAAAGACTGCATTCTGAATGGATTTACGGAAGAAGAGTTGTATATGATGCAACGAGAAGGTTTTATCGATCCAAAGGGAGCTAACAAAGTATGCAAGCTCCAGCGATCCATCTATGGACTGGTGCAAGCATCTCGGAGTTGGAATAAACGATTTGATAGTGTGATCAAAGCATTTGGGTTTGTCTGAGACTTTTGGAGAAGCCTTTGTATTTACAAGAAAGTGAGTGGGAGCTCAGTAGCATTTACGATATTATATGTGGATGACATATTGCTGATCGGAAATGATATAGAATTTCCTGGATAGCATAAAGGGATACTTGAATAAGAGTTTTTCAATGAAAGACCTCGGTGAAGCTGCTTACATATTGGGCATTAAGATCTATAGAGATAGATCAAGGCGCTTAATTGGACTTTCACAAAGTACATACCTTGATAAAGTTTTGAAGAAGTTCAAAATGGATCAAGCAAAGAAAGGGTTCTTGCCTGTGTTACAAGGTGTGAAGTTGAGTCGACTCAATGCCCGACCACTGCAGAAGATAGAGAGAAATGAAAGATGTTCCTATGCTTCAGCCATAGGCTCTATCATGTATGCAATGCTGTGTACCAGACCTGATGTGTGCCTTGCTATAAGCCTAGCAGGAGGTACCAAAGTAATCCAGAGTGGATCATCGGACAGCGGTCAAGAACATCTGAAATACCGAAAAGGACTAAGGATATGTTTCTCGTATATGGAGGTGACAAAGAGCTCATCGTGGCAGTTACGTTGATGCAAGCTTTGACACCGATCCGAACGATTCTAAATCGCAGACCGGATCGTATTTACACTAAGCGGAGGAGCTGTCGGTTGGTGCAGTTCTAAACAAAGCGTCGTGGCGGGATCTACATGTGAAGCGGAATACATAGCAGCTTCGGAAGCAGCTAATGAAGGAGTGCGGATGAAGGAGTTCATATCCGATCTAGGTGTCATACCTAGTGCATCGGGTCCAATGAAAATCTTCGTGACAATCTCGGAGCAATTGCCTTAGCAAAGGAATCCAGATTTCACAAGAGGACCAAGCACATCAAGAGACGCTTCAATTCCATCCGGGACTTAGTCGGTGGAGACATAGAGATTTGCAAGATACATACGGATCTGAATGTTGCGAGACCGTTGACTAAGCCTCTTCCACGAGCAAAACATGATCAGCACCAAGACTCCATGGGTGTTAGAATCATTACTATGTAATCTAGATTATTGACTCTAGTGCAAGTGGGAGACTGAAGGAAATATGCCCTAGAGGCAATAATAAAGTTATTATTTATTTCCTTATTTCATGATAAATGTTTATCATTCATGCTAGAATTGTATTAACCGGAAACATGATACATGTGTGAATGCATAGACAAACAACATGTCACTAGTATGCCTCTACTAGACTAGCTTGTTAATCAAAGATGGTTATGTTTCCTGACCATGAACAAGGAGTTGTTATTTGATTAACAAGGTCACATCATTAGTAGAATGATCGATTGACATGACCCATTCCCTTAGCTTAGCACACGATCGTTTAGTATGTTGCTACTGCTTTTATCCATGACATATACATGTTCCTGTAACTATGAGATTATGCAACTCCCGTTTGCCGGAGGAACACTTTGGGTGCTACCAAACATCACAACGTAACCGGGTGATTATAAAGGAGTACTACGGTGTCTCCAAAGGCGGATGTTGGGTTGGCGTATTTGAGATTAGGTTTTGTCACTCCGATTGCCTCGGAGAGGTATCTCTGGCCCTCTCGGTAATGCACATCACTGAAGCCTTGCAAGCACTACAACTAATGAGCTAGTTGTGAGATGATGTATTACGGAACGAGTAAAGAGACTTGCGTAACGAGATTGAACTAGGTATTGGACCGACGATCGAATCTCGGGCAAGTAACATACCGATGACAAAGGAACAACGATGTTGTTATGCGGTCCGACCGATAAAGATCTTCGTAGAATATGTAGGAACCAATATGGGCATCCAGGTCCCGCTGTTGGTTATTGACCGTGAATAGTTCTAGGTCATGTCTACATTGTTCTCGAACCGTAGGGTCCGCACGCTTAAGGTTTCGATGGCGGTTATTATGAGTTTATGTATTTTGATGTACCAAGGAGTTCGAGTCCCGGATGTGATCACGGACATGACGAGGAGTCTCGGAATGGTCGAGACATAAAGATTGATATATTGGAAGCCTATGTTTGCAGTTCGAATGGTTCCGGCGAAAACGGAATTTACTGAGTACTTAGGAGGTTACTGGAACCCCGGGAGGTAAATGGGCCTCTATGGGCCTTGGTGGAAAGGAGAAGGGCAGCCCTAGGGGCTGCGCCCTCCCTTCCCTAGTCCTATTAGGACTAGGAGAAGGCGGCCCCTCTCTCTCTTTTCCCCTCAGGAATCCTAGTTGGACTAGGATTGGGGGAATCCTACTCCCTGCAGGGAGTAGGACTCCTGGCAGCGCCAAGCTTGGCCGCCGGCCCCCTCCCCTGGCTCCTTTATATCTGGGGCAGGGGGCACCTTGAACACACAAGTTGATCGTGAGATCGTTCCTTAGCCGTGTCGGTGCCCCCTCCACTATATTCCACCTCGGTTATACTGTCGCGAAGCTTAAGCGAAGCCTGCGCCGTGAAACATCAAGATCGTCACCACGCCGCCCAGGTCGTCTTGTGGAACTCTCCTCGACACTCGGCTGGATCGAGTCTGAGGGACGTCATCGAGCTGTCGTGTGTCAAGAACTTCGGCGTCGGAGTAACGGCGCCGGATCGGTCGGATCGCGAGGAGAACGTCGACTACTTCCTCTACGTTGTGATCGCTTCCGCCGGGTCTACAAGGGTATGTAGACAACACTCTCCCCTCTCGTTGCTATGCATCACCATGATCTTGCGTGTGCGTAGGAAAATTTTTGAAATTACTACGTTCCCCAACACATAGGAGTGCCGGATTGCAAAACGGACAACGGGGAAAATGCTCGGATGCATGAGACGAACACGTATGCAAAATGAAATGCACATGATAATATGATATGAAATGCATAAGATGACATGGCAAAGTGCAACACGCAAGCAAATGACATGGCAACAACGGCGAATAACTGGCAGACACCTGGCGCAACAAATGTGGGGCGTTACAACACTCCTCCACTAACAAGAGATCTCGTCCCGAGATCTTAGGACCGAGACGGAAGAGAAAAAGGGATGAGGTGAACCAAGAACTCAAGAGAAGAATCAAAGAATCGAGAACACTCGAGAAAAAGAGAGGAGCGACGAGAATGACGAGAATCGAGAGCTCACGGAATCAGATAGACTCTGAAACGACTCGTTCTAATCGGAGTGGTTAGAATGAGAAAAGAAACGAATAAGACTGAAAGGATTTAGGCAACACTCTGGCTGAACATGGAAAGAATAGAACATGAACTTGAGAGGATGGAATGATACTTGATGAACTCTTGTAGAATGAATTAAATCATGAAGGATCGCCATGAAGTACTCCGGTAAAATAAAGGATGATGAGATAGAATGAAGGATGAAAGAATAAGATGAGCCTTGCGTAGATTTAGATGGAGGTTCCGACGAGATGGCCGAGGAAATTTGAACTCCGGAAAAGAAAAGATGAAAACACTTGGAAGTAGAATTTATTCATGAAGAACAAACTCCGAAGAAAAGGATTAATCACTTGGATGAAATAAGAATAAGGTTTATTGTATGCTTATCCTTCATCAAATTAAATTGATGACAAGCAATGGATTTACATATTACTTATTCTTGTTGAAAAAGGATTGAGAAGTGAAATATCGCAAACTTGAGAAAGCCTTCATGAACCACCGGTAGTATTGAAAAGAACGAATGGATTACAAATGAAAAGGAGTCTTGAACAAACCACCGTAAGAATTCAAAAATGACTGATGAAAGAGTATGAATCACCGGGAAGAATTAGCAGAACAAATATGCTTGAGGGAATAAAAAGACAAGATAATGGCGGGATCGCGAACTGGTTGAAGAATACTTGAACGAAACACCGGAAGAATATTGAGACGACCGAAGCTGAAAACTTAGAACGAAGAAATCTTCTGAAAAGATGGCCTCCGGTGAAAAGAAATGGAAAAAACAACTCCTGACATACTCCGGATGGGTAAGAAAAGGAATATCTGGCAAATGGAATAATTCAAGAGATAACATGAAGCTAGAACCACGAAACTTCGAGAGAACGGGCAAAATTTAGAGGAAAAGCTCTTCTTCGGTCTTCAAATGTTAAGAATGACGACGAGAAACAACACCAAAGTTACTGAGATACTCCGGAAGAATGAAAAGCGAAGGGGTTGAACCAACAATGAAAAGAATTTGAAAGCGATCTTGTAGAAGGCATGTGACTGATGGAATCCATTCTTACGTCACACTTGAAAAGAATTGAGAATAACTCCGGGGGAATTAGAAGAGTTAGGTAAGATCCTGGGAAAAGACCTGTGGGTTAGGGCCCACTGAAGAGAAAAAACACCGTTGAAAAGGATTGTTGAACAGATAGATGATGCACCGGAACAATTGAAATATTTGAATGAGGTGACCACCTTGAATTAATTAGAACACGGACGAATCTCCTGAGATGTCTTGAACTCCGGAAGGATTGAATGGCGAGAGGCGAACGAGCAGGGAAAGCACTTGAGCCGACGGAAAAGAATATAATCACTACCGAAAAAACTTGAATTGAATCCACCGGAAAAGAAAAAGAGATGAAGAATGTCCACCGAGACGAGAATTCACCGGTTGAAATGATTGACACAAGATTGAAGAGGCTCCACACGAATGAAATAGATGGTCGAAAGAGACTCAGACTCCGGGAAGAAGAAAGGGTGGGAGGGCGGGAAAAACAAAGGAAACTTGGAAGGGGAAACCGACGAATATCTTGAAGAGAAAAACACCGGTTAAAATCATTGAGGAAAGAAAGCAAAGACTTCGCACGAGTAGGATGGATACTCGATTACGGACTCCGGCTCCGAGAAGGAAAAGGGGTGGGCGGGTGGGAAAAAGAAAGACAACTGAGGATTGAACTCAAAGACGTAGAGGCTTGAGTCAACTTGACAAGAAATGCACCGGATAAAAGAGCTGAGAACCAATGAACGAAAAACTAACCACGTGAACCTAAAGAAAATTTTGAAAGGGAAGAGAAGTAATTCAAAACACCTACGTCAAGATTCCTCACCAGAGCGACGAAGGGGGATGAGGAGTAAAAAGAATTCCTACTCTCCGATATAACTAGACTCAGAAATTAGTTTTCTTCTAGACTCAACAACGGCCAAACTACACGATCAATCAAGGGGGGCTCCTAGGGTCGGTCGAGGCTCTGATACCAACTTGTCACGCCCAATATGCGACCCTATCCAAAAGGAACTCGAAGGTCCCACCAAGGATAGACCCGCATATTGGAACGCTTTTGCAAGGTGGATATCATTACATCAACATTACATAAATAGATGGGGATACATACAAAAGGCATACAATGCCACATGAATACAACATCATCATACAAGAGATCAACATCCGACTACGGATGATACATAAACAGAAACTCAAACAATATCCATCCTGCTAGCCCAGACTGCCGACCTTGAACATATCCCCTGATCAAAGAAGCAGAAGAAGAACTCAATGCAAGCAAGCATCGCTCTCGCGTCATGATCATCGCATAACCTTTACCTGCAACTGTTGTTGTAGAAATCTGTGAGCCACGAGGACTCAGCAATCCCATTACCATGGGTATCAAGACTAGCAAAGCTTAATGGGAAAGGAAGGGGTAAAGTGGTGAGGTTGCAGCAACGACTAAGCATATATGGTGGCTAACATACGCAAATGAGAGCGAGAAGAGAAACAAAGGAACGGTCGTCAACTAGCAATGATCAAGAGGTGATCCTGAACTCCTACTTACGTCAAACATAACACAGAAACCGTGTTCACACCCGGACTCCGCCGAGAAGAGACCATCACGGCTACACACGCGGTTGATGCGTTTTAATTCGGATCTGGTGTCAAGTTATCTACAACCGGAGATTAACAAATTCCCATCTGCCACATAACCGCGGGCACGGCTCTCGAAAGTTTAAACCCTGCAGGGGTGTCCCAACTTAGCCCATGACAAGCTCTCGCGATCAACGAAGAAATAGACCTTCTCCGGGAAGACCCGATCGGTCTCGGAATCCGGTTTACAAGACATTTCGACAATGGTAAAACAAGACCAGCAAAGCCGCCCGATCGCCGACAATCCCGATAGGAGCTGCACATATCTTGTTCTCGAGGCAACACCGGATGAGCACTCCGTACAACTAAAACCAGACCTCAAGTTTCCAGAGGGGCGCGCAAAGGACTCTAGTTCGGACCAGCACTTAGACAAGCAACGGCCCGGGGCTAAAATAAAGATGACCCTTGGGTTGGCCGACCCGAGGAAGGGTATAGGTGGTGGTGAGGCAAATGGTAAAACCAAGGTTGGGCCTTCTTTGGACAAGTTTTATTCAAAGAGAACTGTCGGGGGGTCCCATAAATCACCCGACCGCGTTAGGAACGCAAAATCCGGGAACATAACACCGGTATGACGGAAACTAGGGCGGCAAGAGTGGAACAAAACACTAGGCATAAGGCCGAGGCTTCCACCCTTTACCAAATATATAGATGCATTAATAATATAAGAGATATTGTGATATCCCAACATAAACCTTGTCCACCATGGAGAAATCTTCAACTTCACCCGCAACTAGCAACGCTATAAGAGGGGCTGAGCAAAAGTGGTAACATAGCCAAACAACGGTTTGCATAGGAAAGGTGTCAAAGGTTAGAGGTTCATGGCAATATGGGATGGCTTGATAAATAGGTAATAGGTAGCGCAGCATAGCGATAGAACGAAACAACTAGCATAGAAATGATAGTTGTGAGATCCAGGGTAGCGGTCATCTTGCCTGAAATCCCGCTAGGAAGAAGAACGAGTCCATGAAGAAGATGAAGCCACGAAGACGAACGACACGTAGACAAACGAATCCTCACGATCGCAACGAAACGGGAACTATCGAGAAGAAGCACACAACATAGTAAACACACCACACATGAACAAGACATGATACACAAACAAGCATGATGCATGAGAAAGCTAGATTAGGCTACTCATGGCAAGAGATGATGCAAACAAGAACAACACATCAAGGCAAGTTTAAATGAGGCCGGGAACAACATATAACAAATCCGGTAAGTCCTCATATGCAAATTTCGAAATGGGTCCAGAACTGGATGAACCTTATGTTCAAGTTGTTAAACAGCAAGTTAAAGAGCACCAAGATGATCTACACGAGATTCTAGTCAAGTTACATAAAAAGTTCATTAGATTTGGAGCTGCGGCCTAGAAGATATGAGCAAAACAAGTTAAGCATGGCATTGATGCAAAATGCACCCAAACATCAAGCAAACACACCAAAACAAGGATGCAACATGATAATATGAAACTACATGCAAAATCAAGCAAGTTTCATATAGATCACACTCAAAATGGAGCAACGGTTCAACACACACACACTATACGTCATAGCAACAATCTGTCCAAAACAGCGACTAGGCATCTTGCAAGCATCAAAACTACATGCTAAATCACCCCAACATAATAACAAAAGGCATGGGCATGAAGTACAGGTAAAGCATAACAAAACATGAACAGAGCTATCTCCAGAAACAACTAGAACATGCTCAAAAGGACATGGGAAGATTGCAAATAATAACAGTTTCAGGCTTAGCAGAAAATAACATCAAGTTGCAATGTTTAGAGCTATCAAACAACATGTTACAGGAACTTATCATGGCAAACAGAGGCATGGCATGATACTACTAAATGCATAGATCAAAAGTCCCTTACTGACCATGATCCAAAAAGGATCAGAAAATACGAGGGCACCCATGTAAACATGGCAAGTTATATTACAGATTCAAACATGGCAGGAACAACAATAAGTAGTCAAGTTGGTGAGCTTGAACCACTCACCACAGAGCAATACATGGCATGGCAAGGCAACCAACAGTAAGAAGGCATGTTTGTGAAGCTAAGAATGGCAAGAGCAAGTTCATAGGGTGCATGGATCACTAGGAAACAATCATGGAAACATTGAACTTAATGTAAACAGGCTGATAGCAACATCATGAAGCAAGTTTGGAGCAAGATTACAACAAGCTACAGCAACCTATAAATGCAACCAGGGGCATGAATGGATAGAGCAAGACATGTAAATCAAAACATGTTTATAGAGCATCTCCGGATTATGCATAGAATGATTACTAGAAGCATGTTAACATAGCAACAAAATGTAACAGAATCTGTCTAGCAAAACAGCAACAGCAAGTACACTACTTAACAAGCTCGATTCACTCACCACAAGTCATTGCATGATAAGATAAGCATAGCATCATCAAGAAGACATGTTTGTGAAACAAACCAAGTCAAGAACAAGTCCATAGCATGCAAGGATCAACTATAGCACCCTTGGCTAAATTGAATAACACGTAAACAATCTGCCAGGAAACATTTTGAAGCAAAAGTAGAGCACTAGAATGACATGCTAGACTACTCCATAATTGCAAACAAGGGCATGAATGGATAGACAATAACCATATGTTCAAAACACCCTTACTGAAGTATCTCAAAATATGCATGGATCTCTCTGTAGCATCAAGTTTACATGGCATCAAAATAACAATGAGCAGGGGACTAAATCAGCAATATCACGAAGCCTAGTTTGCATGCTTGTGCTAGTCACCACATTGATCACAAAAATACATGTCATACACCCTGGAAAGATGGCATGGCATAGATCAAAACACATGTAGACATCAACCTCATAGGATGCACACATCAATCATGGCAAAAATGACAAATGAGCAAGTTATAACAGTTTGAAGGATAAACATCAACATGCACTCTTCCAACACATTTCGGGCATCAAGATGAGCTCAAATGAAAATGATGCAATGTAATGAAATGAAGTACTCGTTGATCTGAACAATTTGACATATTACACGCACGAAAACGGAGCTCTGACGCAGAGATACAATGCAACAAACATGGCATGATAATGTTAAAATCGGGACTTAGAAAATATCACCTCATGAAAAAAATCAACCCGGGACGGGACGGTGCGGGACGGAGGGATCCAGGGCGCGGGGGCGGCGCGTTTGGATCGGTGGTCGGGTGGATCTCATCCCACCCGACCGGATCCGAGGCGAGGCGGCGGCCGACGCCGGGGAGGTCGTCGGAGGGCGGTGAGGGCGAGGCGGGCGCCACGGAGCTCCGGCGAGGCAGCGCTGGAGGAGCTCCGGCGAGCTCATGGCGCGGCGGAGGCACAGGAGGCGCGGGCTTGCAGCGGAGGAGGTCGGCGGCCTTCGGGCGACGGAGTTGGCGGGTGGAGGTGGCGGGGGCTAACGGCGCGGGGGCCGGAGGGCGCCGGGCGGAGACCGGAGGCGGAGACCGGAGGTGAATTATTGACTCTAGTGCAAGTGGGAGACTGAAGGAAATATGCCCTAGAGGCAATAATAAAGTTATTATTTATTTCCTCATATCATGATAAATGTTTATTATTCATGCTAGAATTGTATTAACCGGAAACATGATACATGTGTGAATACATAGACAAACATATAGTCACTAGTATGCCTCTACTTGACTAGCTCATTAATCAAAGATGGTTATGTTTCCTAACCATAGACATGTGTTGTCATTTGATTAATGGGATCACATCATTAGGGGAATGATGTGATTGACATGATCCATTCCGTTAGCCTAGCACTTGATCGTTTAGTATATTGCTATTGCTTTCTTCATGACCTATACATGTTCCTGTAACTATGAGAATTATGCAACTCCCGTTTACCGGAGGAACACTTTGGGTACTACCAAACATCACAACGTAACTGGGTGATTATAAAGGAGTACTACAGGTGTCTCCGAAGGTACATGTTGAGTTGGCGTACTTCGAGATTAGGTTTTGTCACTCCGATTGTCGGAGAGGTATCTCTGGGCCCTCTCGGTAATGCTCATCACTATAAGACTTGCAAGCAATGTAACCAATGAGTTGGTTACGGGATGATGCATTACATAACGAGTAAAGTGACTTGGCAATAACAAGATTGAACTAGGTATTGGATACCGACGATCAAATCTCGGGCAAGTAACATACCGATGACAAAGGGAACAACGTATGTTATTATGCGGTTTGACCGATAAAGATCTTCATAGAATATGTAGGAACCAATATGAGCATCCAGGTTTCGCTATTGGTTATTGACCGAGAATAGTTCTAGGTCATGTCTACATAGTTCTCGAACCCGTAGGGTCCGCACGCTTAACGTTACGATGACAGTTTTATTATGAGTTTATAAGTTTTGATGTACCGAGGTTTGTTCGGAGTCCCGGATATGATCACGGACGTGACGAGGAGTCTCGAAATGGTCGAGACATAAATATTGATATATTGGAAGCCTATGTTTGGACATCGGAAAGTGTTCCGGGTGAATCGGCATTTTACCGGAGTACCGGGAGGTTACCGGAACCCCCCGGGGGGTTATTGGGCCTACATGGGCCTTGAGGGAGAAGAGGGAAGGAGGCAGGAGCGGTCCGCGCGCCCCTCCCCTTCCTAGTCCGAATAGGAAAAGGGAAGGGGGGTGGCACCCCCCCCCCCCTTTCCTTCCCCTCTTCCTCCTCTTTCCCCACTTTTCCTACTCCAACTAGGAAAGAAGGGAGTCCTACTCCCGGTGGGAGTAGGACTCCCCCCTTGGCGTGCCCTCCTTGGCCGGCCGCCTCCTCCCCCCTGGCTCCTTTATATACGGGGGCACGGGGGCACCCTAGAGACACACAAGTTGATCTACGGATTGTTCCTTAGCCGTGTGCGGTGCCCCCTCCACGATATTCCACCTCGGTCATATCGTCGCGGAGTTTAGGCGAAGCCCTGCGCCGGTAGAACATCATCATCGCCACCGCGCCTTCGTGCTGATGGAAATCATCTCCGGAGCTTTGCTGGATCGGAGCCCGGAGATCGTCATCGAGGTGAACGTGTGCTGAACTCGGAGGTGCCGTACGTTCGGTGCTTCGATCGGTCGGATCGTGAAGACGTACGACTACATCAACCGCATTGTGCTAACGCTTCCGCTTACGGTCTACGAGGGTACGTGGACAACACTCTCCCCTCTTGTTGCTATGCCATCACCATGATCTTGCGTGTGCGTGGAAATTTTTGAAATTACTCGTTCCCCAACAAAGGGCATCAAGCCAGGTTTTATGCGTTGATGTTATATGCACGAGTAGAACACAAGTGAGTTGTGGGCGATACAAGTCATACTGCTTACCAGCATGTCATACTTTGGTTCGGCGGTATTGTGAGATGAAGCGGCCCGGACCGACATTACGCGTACGCTTACGCGAGACTGGTTTCACCGTTACGAGCACTCATGCCTAAAGGTGGCTGGCGGGTGTCTGTCTCTCTCACTTTAACTGAATCGAGTGTGGCTACGCCCGGTCCTTGCGAAGGTTAAAACAGGACCAACTTGACGAACTATCGTTGTGGTTTTTGATGCGTAGGTAAGAACGGTTCTTGCTAAAGCCCGTAGCAGCCACGTAAAATTTGCAACAACAAAGTAGAGGACGTCTAACTTGTTTTTGCAGGGCATGTTGTGATGTGATATGGTCAAGACGTGATGCTATATTTTATTGTATGAGATGATCATGTTTTGTAACGAAGTTATTGGCAATCGGCGGGAGCCATATGGTTGTCGCTTTATTGTATGAAATGCAACGCTACATAATTGCTTTACTTTATCACTAAGCGGTAGTGATAGTCGTAGAAGCAATAGATGGCGTAACGACAACGATGCTACGATGGAGATCAAGGTGTCGCTACCGGTGATGATGGTGATCACGACGGTTGCTTGAAGATGGAGATCACAAGCACAAGATGATGATGGCCATATCATATCACTTATATTGATTGCATGTGATGTTTATCCTTTATGCATCTTATCTTGCTTTGATTGACGGTAGCATTTTAAGATGATCTCTCACTAATAATCAAGAAGTGTTCTCCCGAGTATGCACCGTTGCGAAAGTTCTTCGTCTTTGAGACACCACGTGATGATCGGGTGTGATAGGCTCTACGTTCAAATACAACGGGTGCAAAACAGTTGCACACGCGGAATACTCAGGTCATACTTGACGAGCCTAGCATATACATATATGGCCTCGGAACACGGAGACCGAAAGGTCGAACGTGAATCATATAGTAGATATGATCAACATAGTGATGTTCACCATTGAAACTACTCCATCTCACGTGATGATCGGACATGGTTTAGTTAATTTGGATCACGTGATCACTTAGATGACTAGAGAGATGTCTGTCTAAGTAGGAGTTCTTAAGTAATATGATTAATTGAACTTAAATTTATCATGAACTTAGTACCTGATAGTATTTTGCTTGTCTATGTTTGTTTGTAGATAGATGGCTCGTCTTTGTTGTTCCGTTGAATTTTAATGCGTTCCTTGAGAAAGCAAAGTTGAGAGATGATGGTAGCAATTACACGGATTTGGTCCGTAACTCGAGGATTATCCTCATTGCTGCACGAAAAAGTTACGCCTGGAAGCACCGCTGGTGCGAACCTCTTCTTTGATCTGGCCGACGATGTTAAGAACGTCTGGCGAGCAAAGTGATGACTACTCAATAGTTCAATGTGCCATGCTTTACGGCTTAGAACCGGGTCTTCAACGATGTTTTGAACGTCATGGAGCATATGAGATGTTCCAAGAGTTGAAGTTAATATTTCAAGCAAATGCCCGGACTGAGAGATATGAAGTCTCCAATAAGTTATATAGCTGCAAGATGGAGGAGAATAGTTACATCGGTGAACATATACTCAAAATGTGCAGGTATAATAATCACTTGATTCAACTGGGAGTTAATCTTCACGATGATAGTGTCATTGATGAATTCTTCAATCACTGCCACCAAGCTACAAGAGCTTCATGATGAACTATAATATGCAAGGGATGAACAAGACTATTCGAGCTCTTACGCAATGCTAAAAGCTGCGGAGGTAGAAATCAAGAAGGAGCATCAAGTGTTGATGGTTAACAAGACCACCGTTTCAAGAAAAAGGGCAAAGGAAGAAGAAGGGAACTTCAAAAGGCGCTGTGGGTCCACGGCAAGCAAGTTGTTGCTCAAGAGAAGAAACCCAAGTCCAGTTCATCACAAGAACCGGTTCTGTGACAACTACACCAATTAGTGAGGAAGCTAATGATATTGATCATGAAACTTGGATCAAGTTTCTCTTGAACCTTGTAGGTCTACAGAGTAAGATCCGCACCAGTGGTGCAGTAATCCAACTCTGAAGTCATGTTACTTGACCATGATGAACCTCACGAACTATGAGGAAGCGATGATGAGCCCAGATTCCGCAAAATGGCTAGAGGCCATGAAACCCGAGATGGGATCCATGTATGAAAACAAAGTATGGACTTTGGTTGACTTGCCGATGATCGGCAAGCCATTGAGAATAAATGGATCTTTAAGAAGAAGGCCGTGCTGATGGTAATATAAGCATCTATAAAGCTCGACTTGTTGCGAAAGGTTTTCGACAAGTTCAAGGGGTTGACTACGATGAGACTTTCTCACCGTGGCGATGCTTAAGTCTGTCGAATCATGTTAGCTATTGCTGCATTTCATGATTATGACATTTCCCAAATGGATGTCAAAACTGCATTCTTGAATGGATTTACGGAAGAAGAGTTGTATATGATGCAGCGGAAGGTTTTGTTGATCCAAAAGGTGCTAACAAAGTGTGCAAGCTCTAGCGATCCATTTATGGACTGGTGCAAGCATCTCGGAGTTGGAATAAGCGTTTTGATAGTGTGATCAAAGCATATGGTTTTATCTGAGACTTTTGGAGAAGCCTGTATTTACAAGAAAGTGAGTGGGAGCTCTGTAGCATTTCTGATATTATATGTAGATGACATATTGTTAATCGGAAATGATATATAATTTCTGGATAGCATAAAGGGATACTTGAATAAAAAAAATTCAATGAAAGACCTCGGTGAAGCTGCTTACATATTGGGCATCAAGATCTATAGAGATAGATCAAGACGCTTAATAGGACTTTCACAAAGCACATACCTTGATAAAATTTTGAAAAAGTTCAAAATGGATCGAGCAAAGAAAGGATTCTTGCCGTGCTTCAAGGTGTGAAGTTGAGTCAAACTCAATGCCCGACCATAGCGAAGATAGAGAAAATGAAAGATGTTCCTATGCTTTCAGCCATAGGCTCTATCATGTATGCAATCTGTGTACCAGGACCTGACGTATGCTTAGCAATAAGCTTGGCAGGGAAGGTACCAAAGTAATCGAGTGGATCATCTGGACAGCGTGAAGAACATCTGAAATACGAAAAGGACTAAGGATATGTTTCTCGTATATGGAGGTGACAAAGAGCTGAGTCGTAAATGGTTACGTCGATGCAAGCTTTGACACTGATCCGGACGATTCTAAATCGCAAACCGGATCGTGTTTTTATTAAGCGGTGGAGTTGTAAGTTGGTGCAGTTCTAAACAAAGCATCATGGCGGGATCTACATGTGAGCGGAGTACATAGCTGCTTGGAAGCAGCAAATGAAGGAGTCGGATGAAGGAGTTCATTTCCGATCTAGGTGTCATACCTAGTGCATGGGACCGATGAAGATCTTCTATGAC